>JANHFL010004676.1:0-22080 GCA_032468155.1 Oxyrhabdium leporinum
ATCTATCTATCTATCTATCTATCTATCTATCTATCTATCTATCTATCTCCCTCAAATTGGCAGCTACATTCGGTTAGCTTTTTTTCCCTTGTGTTGATTCGAATATCCTTGATTTGCTACTGATAACATGGTAATGCCTCTGACTGCCAAAATATATTAATGTCCGTCTTGTTTCTGCCTGGAGAGATCTGTGGCATGTCTCAGAGGAGGAAACAATGACTTGTTTATTGCTTAAATGAACAATATTGCTTGGTGCTAGCTGACATCTATAACTGATGCCTCTCTCTCTCTCTCCCCCCCAAACCTTCCCTCTCCCAAGGCAAGAATATTGATCATTGTTGAAAATCAAGTAACCCACAACACTATCAGAAAAACTTAATTCTAAATTTTGCTTGAAAAACAAAGGGGCCCGTAGTCTTTTCAATGGGCTTCAGTGCAAAAAAAGATATATAGATAAAGCAGGGGTAGTTAGTCCTTTCTATCTTTCGGGACAGATCAGTGAATCCTAAAATACTTTCAAATATATGAAAATCATCTTTTAGACCGAGTAACATTGCACAAAATACAGCTACTATGTCTAGACTGCAAAAATCTAATTAACTGGCAGATGGCAGCAAAGAAAGGCGGAACAGTCTAGCACTTGTCCCAATTTTTGTTACTTATATATAGCAAACAAACTATGGCCACAACAGCTTGGAACTTACTGTGAAGAAACATGCATAGCACCATATTGTAAGGCAGTGACCCTACATGCCTGTATCTGTGAAAAATTGGGTTAGTCTTGTGCAAATAAGGACCTTTGGCAGAAATGGAATTGTTTTCAATACATTAATAGCAACTATCTTTCAATAAAATGGACACATAAAAACATGCAGTTTTGCCACTAGTCTGTTGTTTAGCTGTTACGTAGACCATTACATTTTATGTTATTATAAAAATAATATAGTCTGAAAGTTTATACCTATAACTTTAGAAGCTATGAGTAAAACTAAATGGAAGCTAGTTCTCTTGCTCCTTTTAAAACATTTAATCAAAGCTTCAGAGCTCAATTATTTCAATTTGCATTGGGCTGACATTTTGACTATTAAGTCAACAGAATGCACATCAGTTCGCTGGAAGAAGACTCAAATTTTCAGTGATCAGCTATAGTTACCCCTGTTGTAGTCAAAAACTGATTTAATAATGATGACCTTGCAAGCAGAGTTGGTCGTTACATGATATTTTATATATGAGATTCCAAAGGTCTGAAACCAGGACTCTATTTTATTAACTCTTGGAGAAAGTCTGAGAAAATTGATCTATTTTAATATTTTAAGGTAAAGCCGAAAGCTATAATTTGACTTACCTCTCAGTATAAATTTGGATGAAACAGGAGGAAAGGAGGGGCAATTACCCCTAGTCTGCTCTGCCGACAGAATAACAGAATCCAGAGCATCCTTAAGATTTAGTGTAGCCTCAAGGTAAAGTAGCCAGAATAGCATTTTATTCCATCCACCCACTCTTTTTTTGTAATAATCTAATCTTTATTACATTGACCAACTCAATCACCTGTTGAGTGGAAAAATGTGAAGTAATCCAGTATACTGAATTAACTACTGAGGTTTTATTTTACCTTATTCATTTTTAGGCCTTGAATGAGAATTGTTGTTTTATCTGATACTGAAACTTTGAAAAAAATTGCACATGGGCCAGGGCCCTATAGTTCTTCTAAAAAGAGGCCTTGATTAGATCCCACTTGTTGACTTAGAAGAATTTAAAAGATAATACAGTAAAAGCAAGCAACGTTTAACTCCAATAAGTTCTTATTTCAGACTGACCATTTCAAAGTGCTAAGCAAGTTATCCAGCGATGGATACACGGAGCTATGTACCACTCTCTATTCCGTCTTGGTTTACACAGCCCACTAAAATAGAAGTTGTTGGCATAGTTTTGGCTTTATGCCTTGTGTGAATTTATTATGATTTCATTCAATAAACTAATATTAAAAATGATAGTTTTTCATGGTTATGAAGACAGTCTCTGGTAGCAACCAAGAGTGTAGCTGCAAAGAATAAAAATGAGTTTGTTGGCGCCCTATTGGTGGGATAGGCCAGAAAAGTCCAAATTAGTTTCCTACTGATTTGAATGCTTTTGTTTGAATTAATATGTAGATAGGTTAATTTTCTATTTTGCAACCACAAAACCTCTTCATTATTGAAATATGAGAATGGGCTGAAAATAAATGAAAAGTGTGTGTGTGTGTGTCTGTGACTAAGCATGAATCATATGATGTTGCTATATTTTTTCCATTATAATGGTAATATGAGAGGTAGAATTTAATCAGGTAGGCACATTTATAGAAGTCACTTAGAGCTTGAATAGCTAAAAACAGTTTCTTCAAAATTGAATTTTCTCAGCAGGACCAAAAATAGGAGAATCACTGAAATTACCTTTATTTAAATTTGGATTGCTTTGACATCTGATAATGTTTCTTCTGATTTGTAAACAAAATTATCAGTACTAGTTGTTTCAAATTATCTTGAGCTGGTTGACAATATTGACCTATTAAAAGAATTTGAAGAAAATAAGGTTGAAAAAGTTGTGGTTGTGTGCCTGGTTTTGTACTATAACATATGTCCTGAACTGAGCAAACTTGAGTTAGAATACCCAAAGTCCCTATTAAAATGAGAGTGACTTCTAACTACAAACTAGGTCCATTTAAGTTTTTTATCTGTATATTTTATTCAGTGCTAAATATCCTAAAATAATAGACATATCAAATATACGCAAACTAAAAGAAAGATAGAAGAATAAAAAGAAATAATAGATGGTGCAGAAATAAAAAAAGGAAATAGAAAAAGGAAAGAATGTCATAAGGAAAAATAAAACATATGAGCCATGGTGGTGCAGTATTTAGAGTGCAGTACTGCTGACTACTTCTGCTGACTGCTGGCTGACTGCAATTTGGCAGTTCAAATCCTACCAGGCTCAAGGTTGACTCAGCCTTCCATCCTTCTGAGGTGGGTAAGATGGGAACCCAAATTGTTAGACGCAATATGCTGACTCTGTAAACTGCTTAGAGAGGGCTATAAAGCACTGTAAAGTGATATATAAGTCTAAGTGCTATTGCTATATAATGAAGGGGCTTCTCACTTTCATCACAAAATTTTAGTAACTTATCAGCTTCTCTTAAAATACAACAAAATATAACTTCTTTCCATGTCCTGTCTCTTTATGTATAAACAAATCCTTAAAACTTTGTCATTCTGTGCTGTTCAGTAAAGGTTCATTAAGGATTATCAGAGATAACAACATATCTATTTTAATTTTATTTAGAGAAACCAAGTTTATATTCCTTTTACTTCTAACAATCTTAACCTTTAGTCCATTCAAATAATGCTGTAGGACTTGATATATTTTCATTTTTCTTTGTTTCTTGAGATTCTTCAAAATTTCAACAAGACTTTCTTGTAAATCCAGTATAGGAAAATGATCCCTTTTCATTATTAAAACATCAGCCAATTTCTTTTGCACGTCTAGTGTAAGATCTTTTTCCATGTCATTCTTGTAGCCTGTTATTTGTAAATCCACTTTCAACCCAGTCTTGAATCTTGTCAGAGAAAACCTGTCTCTTCACAGAGGCAGATGTTTCTGTTGACACTATTAACTTCTGCATACAATTTTCAAAAATATCCTTCAAAATGTCCGATGTTAGAATATTTTGCTTTATTCTGAAACTTTAAGTCAAATCTATATATTCTTCTCCTTTAATTGTAATCTTTTAAAATATTCCAGGATAGGTCCTCAAAAGAGACAGAGCATTGGGGAAACCTGTATTGATCTGGATTTCCCTCTTCCAACTTCTAACTTGATATGAGTTTCCATTCTATTTTCCATTGTTATGAATATGTCAATGTTCTACAGTTATGTTCACTGTGGAATATGTTGTGATGTTTGAATAAAAGGTCATGCTTGTAAAAACAAAATAAACATCAAGACTTTTGGCTTGGTTTTTCAGCAAAGTCTTTCCTGGGAACGCTTTAAAACATTGACTCTCTGCTTCTGCTCTCTTAAGACACTGCACTTCTCCCATTCTCTCTTTCCCTCCCACTGTGCAAATGAAACATATTGAACTATAAACCTTAACTATAAACCTTAACTATAAACCTTAACAACCTTAACCTATTGCAAAGATCAACCTGTTTAACAATAGTAAGGATTGTTATTCAACTTATCTACTACCTTTCTCATATCAACATTTGTGCAGGCTACTCCCAATTTACTGAATTTATCGACACACACATTTGGGTTGAACAAAATCCTTCATCGTTTGTTGCCCTCCAATCAAAAATCCAGAAAAGAAATATAAGCTCCTGAAAGTTGCAAAAAGTTCCACTCGTTCAATTTATACAATTGTTTTTGAGCAATGAACAATAATAAAAATAAGACAAATGCGTATACAAAAATTAAAGTACATAGCAGCAGACAAAAGCAATCATCATCCATGTAGCCAGGATGCAGGTCCCTTCACAAACCAGTTATATAAAAAGTGCCTACATCAATAACATGTATGTTAAAATCCTGCGTCATAGACACTGACTTAATGGATACATCAATGAAATTGGTATTAAAAATCATTCTAGAGAAATGTATGTCAGCAGCTACATAAATCAAGGACAATCTGTGAGTGTAATAATAGTTATAAATGTTTATTTTAAAACACTCCAATGGTTCAGAATACTGTATTATTAGCAGATTTCTGCTAAACTTCAACCTCATCTGTATTTTTCTTGCTATTTAATGAGAACATGGCTAATTATGCATGATGGTATGAACAAAGCCTATGATCTGAACTTCATCTGAATAAAAGTGATAATCCTGTTTATCAGTATAATGTAGTATAGGACTAAAGCAAAGAATAAATGCCAGTTCTTGCCAACTGGATGAAATTATAAAACATATTTGTTACTTTGCTCATTATCTTTATGTAGATGATATATGTAAAAATGAAGATGTTGTGTTATGGAAATAATATACCTCTTATATCCCTGTGTTCTTCCCTTTGCTTTAAAGTGCCAAATCTTTTTTATATCCAGCAGTGGGAAGGGATATACTATCTTACCCAATATGTGGCAGTCATCATTAAGATAGCCTTTGCACAACTTTATGTTGTGTGCTGGTTATGTCCTTTTCTGAATCAGGAGTCCATGCACTCAGTCACTTAAGCCTGGTCATCACATCTCTGGACTATAGTAATGCTCACTACTTGGGGATATTTCAGAAGAGTATTCAGAATGCAGCTCCTTGAACACAATTCTTAGGCATCCTACAGTGGCTCAAGTTACACCGCTGTTGCGCAAACTGCAATGTTTGCCAGAGTGCTTCTGGGTCCAATTCAAGATGTTGGTACTTACCTTTGAAGCCCTTCATGCCATGGGTCCAGGTTATTTGAGGAACCCCAATGAGATTGGCCCACACTAACCAAGCCAGCAAAAGGGACATGCTGCAGGATCGTCAGTCAAGGAATTCTATCTAGTTGGTCCAAGAGAAGAACCTTTTTCTGCTGTGCCTCCTGCACTCTGGAACATTGTGATGCCTGAAGTGAAATCCACATTCACCCTTTTGGCCTTCCAAAAGACTCTCAAGTCCTGGCTCTGTTCATTGGCCTGGAACCCTGATGGGGCATGACATACTGGAGGTAGTTAACAGACTGTGATAAGACTTCATCTCCTCCACATGTGTATCCCTCTCCCTTCCTTCCATCTTTGTTAATTTTTTTAGTCAATTTTGGTGTCAATATTTATTGTTTTAATGTTTTATCTTGTTGCTTTTATTGGTTATATGCCACCTAGTGTTCCTCTAAGTGAGATGGGTGGCCTGTAAGTGTGATAAATAATTAAATGATTATATGATTGAGAATAGGCAAAAGAGGTTAATTAGGAAGGAGGAATAATGGGGGGAAAAGAGGACACATTAACTATTTAACTTCCTTGGCATCTGTGACAAAAATTCCAATGAAAAACTGCTCCCCCCAAAAGAAAGAAAAACTATATGGTCTTATTTTTTGTAGCATCTGAAAAGCTGGTTTTTGAGTCACAATATTGTTCTAGCAAATCTTTATTTTCAAGAACATATACAGTATTAGCAATAAGATAAAATCGATGAAAACACATATTTCAAATTTCACCATGGAAACTTCATATGATCCATACAGCGACCATAGTTTTGAAGGGGCTAAATAGCTGGAATTAGGAAATAAGTTAAATAACAAAAATGTAGGCTCTTGAATCTCTAGACAACAGAAAGAAAAAAGCAAACAATTTACAAGATCACAATATGTGAAAAATTGAATGACTACTCTTGTGAAACAGTCTAAAATTAAAACAAAAACAATATACTATAAAAGTTAGGCAATATTTTATTTTAAGTCTATACTTAAAGAAGACATGAGGAAAAAAGGAAAACACTTCCTCCTTTTGACAGTTTTCTTGTAACCCTAACCAAAAGCATCTCCCCCTTGTGGAGATTGGATTGACAATCTGGCAGGCAGGCTTTATTCATAAGAACAGTGAAAGCTGCAACAGGCAAACAAATAACAATAACAACACTTTATACTAGTGATGGTACAGTCCACTGATTGGTTCTGTTTGAGTTCTCTATTTGATGTATTATCAAATAATTTAGAGAAAAGAATGGACCTCAGAATGAACAAAATGTATTTCATTCCTATAGTAATTTTACGTTGTTTAGCCTTATGCCTAAAGTTTCTTTAAAATGGCTACCAACATTATCACTTATGATTGTTTAGGAAATGAAAAAGCTCTGAGCTCCCAACTTACCAATGAAGTATTTCTATCTATTGATTTAAATTAAAGACATTTTCAATTAAAAACCACTGAAATCGAAACTGCTACAAGCTTGAAATTGTTGGAAAAGAAAGCTAACAACTAGTATTCCATGACTTGAAGAAAAGCTGCTTGGAGCATCAATACGTTGTTTAAAAAGAAACAGGCAACTGTGTAATTCCCTCCTTCTCCTCCCTTCCTTTGTAAACTTTCCTTGCCTGGTGCCCTATGAATATATTAAACTGTATCTCCTAGAATTTCTGCATACCATCAAACCAGGAAAGGAATAAGTTTCACTTAGCTAATGTGACATACATTGTTATTGAAAACACATACTAAAACTGCATTGTCAGTAAAGGACAAAGATTATGATTGGATGTTGATGAGATTTTAACATAGCACAGTTGTCTCCTGAAGTATTGTAGCCCATGGTAAATATGAAGGAAAGATGCTGTTTTGAATCATTTATCATACATTTATAAAATATATGTCATAATTATATTTTGAATTAACACTAGGAAAAAACAGATTGTGTTTTTAAAATAAAATATTAACTCTGAATTTTTGAATTGGACAAAATATTAAGGACTAAGAATGAGATGATGCATGAATCAGAAGTGCTTAAGCCAGAATGTGATTATTCAAAACATAAAAGAAAACTTGATGAGGGCGGGGTGACCAAAATAAAGACCATAAGAGGCATGTCTTTTTAGCTGATTTAGATGGAAAGTATCCCCCGGAGCTGTTAAACATTCAAACTTGTAAAAAACAAATGTGTAAGGGGTACTTGGCACACTGTTACTATAAAGCAAGTAGAGATGTATCTGTAGCTAAATAAAAGAGCTTATTGAAAGCAATATTCCACAGGGTGTTGGCTTGTGCAGCCCACTAGAAATTGCTACTTGAAATGGTGACAGCCAAGTGAGAAACAGAACTTAACTTATTTTTCAGAGCAGTAGCCTCTTGGCAGAATCGAGTGACCGGTTCAATTTTATTGTAAAATAGGTTATATACAGAAAGAAATTCTGTAAGAAAAACATATCTTTTGTTAGACAGAAAATCACTTTTCCACCAGAGCAGTTGGAGTGATATATAAACAGCTCTTAAAACATCTGATCCATTGCAACAAAAGCCTTTGGGATCTGGGTTCAAATGCAAATACAGCCAAAGAACCGGTTTAAGGGGGTGCTATTTTCTTTCTAGCTTCATTTATTCTGGGAATTCTAGAATTCTAATACATAACCTGACAGGGCACACAATGTATATAGATCAATGTTTCCCAACCTTGGCCATTTGAAAATGTTTGGACTTCGATTCCCAGAATTCCCCACATATTCTGCAGCATACTCTGCATTTCGGATCCTTTCATATGTCTGTTTTCCTTAAATCTTTTCCCTATACTGTACCTGTTGTACTTATTCTGTTTCAGTATTATGAACAAATTTCAACAAATAGTACATTTTTGAAAGATGTGTTTGAACCCTCTTGAACTACAAACTTAAATTTAAGAGACAGAGACTAATTTATCTTTTCCTCAAATCTTTTCCCTAATACTGAATGCTTGGGAGTAAGAGTTAACATGTGTTTAAAATCTTTGCTAATGACATCTTTTTGATTTTATGCAACCTGATAATTGAAATCTAGAAAAAATGTTGAACATTCTGAAAAATTTCTGGTATAAATGTTTTAAACTATGTTTTATGTTTTATTTATGTGATTTATCTACTTTCTCAATCTAATTTCAAGAAGTTAATAGATACTAATTATTAACTTCACTATGTCTATGCATTAACTATGTATTGCAATCCAGGAATTAATGATACTTTTTTCAGAATCTTGAATATTGACAACATTAATTAAGAAAGATTTTAAAATAAAGTGAATGTTTTAAACAAATCATTCAGAACTATTTTGACTAGGGAAAATTAAAATATCCAATGAAAAAATAAATACATCACCAAATAAATACTCCAAGTTAACATCAGACCAACAATCAAATAAACATTACTGCAATCAAGAAACTGCCAAAGGGCCAACAGTAAACAGTCCAACCAAATAAGATCATACCCACCAACACTGACAGGACAAGCCATCAGAATTGAAACTGACAGCAAACTGCACTCTTTATAGCACTGATGATGTTACCTAGTTTGGGTAATGAAATATTTGCAAGAAAACAAGCAAGCTCAGAGAGCACCAAGGACCCTTCAAATAAATACATTAAAAATATTTTCCCCAAACTGCAAAAGAATAATGTGGTAAATTATATTAATATACATTGTGCATTAAAAAAAGAGCAAGAATGGTGTATTGTACAAATGCAGTTTAAAAGGAGGTTGAGACTTTCTGGATATAAAGTAATATTATTAAGCTAACCAATTAAGTCAAATACAGACATTTATTTACATAAGACTAAAATGTTCATTGAATAAAAAATAGAGACATCTAATTGAGAATCTAGTAATCAAAACCAGATACTTTTGTTTGTCAATTAATTTACACTATTAACATTAACAAAGCTATTTACCACAACAGCATATACATACAAACAACTCTCTGACACTACAGCACTGATTATCAGGTTTTAGACCTTAAGTTTCTCACGCTGCGAAAGAAGAGCTGGGTAAGCCTTAGCTTTAGTAATCTGTCTGTCTGTCTGTCTGTCTGTCTGTCTATTTAATCTAATCTATTTTATTTTAATCTATTTATTAAATTTATTGGCCACCCATCTTATCACATGCAGCTTATAATATTAAAGGGATAACATTATACATCTACTGTATAAACAATACAAATAAAATACTATAAAAATACAAACATTCAACCCTAACTAAAAGATAAGAAGGGAAGAAATAGGATGAAGAGGGGAGGGAGATGTATATCCCATAAGTTTTTGGCATTTTGTCTAAATTCCTAGAATACTGTATCTCTTTTTGGGAATGGATGTTATTTTGATTATTAAAAGATACATGTTCAGATAACATGTTTTACATCAAAATGTAACAGCTAATCAATCTGATGTCCTCAAAATGTAAAGGATTTATATTTTCATCTTTCTCAGAAACCTAGCCACTGAGTGTGGAAAGAACAGTGCTATACCAGTATGGTTATACACCAATGGCATATAGTCAAAGATAGTAAAAAAATGGAAAAAAAACTAACCCAAGGAGCTACAGTATAGTTCAATGGCTTAAAAATCTGAGGTGAGAAGTGGGGTAGATAGATGAATAGAAGTTGTTTATTATTGAGTTGGGTAGTTTTTATTTTTTCCTTTTTTTTTCCTGGCAGTCAGCAGCCAGGAAAATGGAATTTGGATTGAAAGGCAGATAATTTAATGTTTAGATATCTGAATTCTTTAAAAATAAAGAAACAGAATAACTTTATTTAATATACACATACAGACACACTAAAAATTTCTAAAAAGTTAATGCACATAAGCAGAACATTGTTAATGATCTCCAGTTACTATCACTGTACTAAAATAAGATACTGTACTAGTTGTATTTTATAAAATGCAATAAAACAAGGTATAAGGGCAATAAAATCATATTCAGAAAGAAAAAAGAAATCTGTAATAAAACAATTGAAGATAAAAGCTCAGTGAGGTTGATATTGGGTAGGTTTTCCAATTATCACTGTAGTGTTATATAAGGATTTCTGCTTCAAAGCATTAATGTCTGTTGTCCTACAATTGTCAATAAAAAAACTAAACTCTATGGAATTCCCAGAAATTTACTTCAGGGTAGATAAGCATACATTTGCACTTTAGCAAAGAAACTTAAGTCATGCCTCCATTCAGTGGTGCTTTCTCCCAGGTAATCTTGAGAAACCCATGCCAAGTTAAATAACCAAGCAGAACATCCACTGATGTTCTTTCTGAATAAATGGTACCATGCACTTAATTGATTTATGGATTTAGAAACATTATAGGCTATACTGATTTTATTTTACAAACAATTTTTGGACTAATTTTATTTTACAAACAATTTTTGATTAGAGTGCCAGGTTAAAACACTCAATTCTCATAGTATTACCAAGCAAATGGCAAGGGCCAAAACAAGACAAATATAGGACTGATGCGGCAAATACCTAAAGAATCCATATGACTTCAAATCTGATTTTTTTTCTTTAATTGTGCTGGATTATATTATTTTTATAACATAGTGTCCTAAAGAAGGGATAATCTGACACATAAAACATTTTAATTTCTGGGCAGCAAATTTTTTGTGGCAACAAGGAAACAGCTAAAAGGGAAACCTACAAAATGCAGTAGCATGATATTTTATGGATAATTCTTAAGGCAGTTGAAACTGACCTTCAGATAATGCTACAGCTGAAAAACATTCATTTATGCAAGGGAAATAAGCCTGCCTCTGAACATTAAGGAGCTTGTTAAATCTGAGCCAGATTTGCATACAGAGCTAGGCAGAACCAAAGGCAAAGAATAAAGATTAGACAAGAACTTTGAAAAAGACAAAAGAAGAACAGTAGCAAGAGGGAAGAAAAACATGGGAACTCTGTTAATTAAAACAATGCTATCAAAGCAATAGTTTAAGTCTGGCATATTAAGAGATTAGGATTACGATATTCTAATTTAGTTTATATACCCAGTTTTTAATTAATAATCTGTCTCATTCTATAGGTTATTAATACTGTGATTCTTCAACCATTCTTGTTATTTTTAGCTTATTTGTTATTGTGGGTATTCTTAGCCTGTTGTGGTTTTGTGGTGGTTTTGTAAGCTATCCAAGAAAACTTTGTCCTGAAGGTTGGCATAGGAGGTTTTAAAATAAATAACAATAAATAAAGTTGCTCTAAAGCAATTACTTTAAAATTACTAAAGCTTTCAAATTGACCAGAGGGCAATTTGGTTGTTTTGGACCCCAGCTTTACTGCATACAAGTGACATATATGTCACCACTGATAAAACACGTCACCAAATTTGTACAGCTGGTTCTCAACTTACGACCACAAAGGAGCCCAAAGTGTTTCTTGTTAAGTGAGAAATTTGCTAAGTGAGTTTTGCCCTATTTTACAACTTTTCCTGCCATATTTGTTAAGTGAATCACTGTAGTTGTTAGTGACATGGTTGTTAAGTGAATTTGGCTTTGCTTCTTAGAAGTTCACAAAAGGCGATTATATAACTCCTGGACACTGCAACTGTCATAAATGTGAGTCAATTGTCAAGATCCAAATGTAAATCACATGACCAGGGGGATGCTACAACGGTTGTGTGAAAAACGGTTGTAAGCCACTTTTTTCAGTGATATTATAACTTTGAACTTACAATGAACTGTTGTAAGTCAAGTAAGTCAAAGACTACCGGTACATGATTACATTATTCCTAGAGGTGTTTACTACCATTTAAGAACATATGGACTCCATCAGCATTATAATCATTCTCTTTATATCAGATCAAATCAAGTTTCCTTCAGATGTTCTTATGAAAGTTCTCAGTAATAGATAAAGTTATTTAGTGTTGAAGTGTAGTGGTTTGGAGTGACCCAGAATGTAATGATTCTCAGAATGTTGAGGATATACTCAGAGTTAGCCAGGATGGAAGAATCTTCAGCTTGATTCTGTATGAACCAGAAAAGCATATTCTTTCATGGTCCTAGGATCAATCATTTAAGTTTACCAAATAGCACTGAAAAAGTCTCCTCACGAAGCTGTGGAGGTTTATCACAAGCAGATATACTGAACCGAATGTCCCCAGCTGTATGATTTTGTAAAATGCAGCTTCTTATACTTCGCAGTAATGAATCTGAATGAAGTCACGCAGGTGGCACTCTGATCAGGTAGAATAAGCTGAGCGGAGCTTGATCAGGAATTTATATTTTTTACTGAAATAAGATTTATAGAGAAACTTTGCCCTTTGGGATCGAAATTCATTGGGGATTTTCATACATTTTTACTGATAAAAGACCAGCTTGGAACACGTGTCTTCCTTTGGCCTTTTCTTCTTCTTCTGACAGCTAAAGATATATTGCAAGGACTTCAAAGAAAAAGCTTACCTTTCAATACATACATATCTGAGAGTAATTCTATGAATTTAATAGAATGCTGAGTGTACATGTACAGTATTTTTGGCAGGTTAGTCCTATGAGATGGACTATGAGATCGACTTTGCCTTCAGAGTTGCTTTAGTTTACAGAAATGTTCCTTTCCTTTTAAAAACTTTCCTACACTTACTTGATTGTGAAATTTCATTTTAAAGGAAAAGGAGAAATATCACAAGGAAAACCCAAAAATCATATGTTAAGGACCATTCTTGGTCTTTGAGTGCTTTGCTAAACATTGTATTCCAAAAAGAAATTAGAGTTAAAACAACAACAATAAAACGTAGGGACTTGAACAAAAATATACAATTAATATAATTCAATTAAAATCTAATTCAGTGATTTTTCCCAATTGCAGCTCAGCATCAATATTTTGAGAGGGTCTGGAGGCTGCAACCTGTGGTGCTGTGATCTCATGTTCTTCTGGGTCAACTAACTAAAAGAAGATATTAAATTGAAAATCCATCATAGAAAGAGAAGTGCAGAGTTTAAAAACTGTTTCTGCAAAGAACAGATAGTGTGTTACTAAAGTTAATAAGCCATAGTTTAGGATGATAAAAAAACTCAATAAATGTTTTTTAAAAAAGTATTTCAAAACAGATATGCCAGCTTCCCATCACATATATATTATAATATATTATAATATCGATTACAGAACCTGCAAATTGCCTGTATAAAACCACAGAAATGCAATAAAGGTAGTCCTTGATTTATGACCACAACCAACTCCAAACTTTCTGTTGCTAAGCAAGACAGTTATTCAGTGAGTTTTGCCCTATTTTACCACCTTTCTTGCCACAGTTTTTAAGTGAATCATTGCAGTTGTTAAGTTAGTAACAGGGCTGTTAATTGAATCTGGCTTCCCTATTGAGTTTGCTTGTCAGAAGTTTGCAAAAGGTGATCATATGACCCCTGGACACTGCAATCGTCATAAACATGAGCCAGTTGCCAAGCAGCCAAATTTTGATCATTTGACCATGAGGATGCGGCAACAGTCATATATGTGAAAAAATAAATCAAACTTCAAATGATCAGTAAATGAATGGTTGTAAGTCGAGGACTACCTGCATTACAGTGTGGAACTTTATTTTCATTGCTTTTTTATTACTTTCATTGCTTGACATGGAATATTTTTTTAAAATGAACGTTCA
This sequence comes from Oxyrhabdium leporinum, assembly GCA_032468155.1. Lineage (NCBI taxonomy): Eukaryota > Metazoa > Chordata > Lepidosauria > Squamata > Cyclocoridae > Oxyrhabdium > Oxyrhabdium leporinum. Next base: position 14,035 of record JANHFL010004676.1, read on the forward strand.
CTTTTGAGTATTGTTGTGCGAAATATTCCCCTATACCAACAGAGCCAAGAATCTCTCATCCCAGAGTTTTCAGATGCCAAGGGCTTTAGTCCATGAAAATAAATGCCATGACAAACTGGCTTGTCTTAAAGCTGCTAAAAAACTCTTCCTTTGGCCACAGACATGCAAATCAACCTAAAGCACTTTATATTCAGAAGTAAATCCTATTGTCAATGAAGCATATTCCCTAATAAATTTTAGATCCTATTATAGCTAGGATCTAATGATATGTAATATGGCCTATATGGTCAATAGAATCTTCTACCTACTACAAAAATCAGTATTGTTTAACTGATTCATTCATCAAGTGATTCTACAATTGTAAAAAGGCCTCAATAACATGCAAGTATAATAAAGAACACAAATTGATACAAATTTGCACGTTTTAATATGAATGAAAGAAAATATGAAAGAAATTTCTATACCACTTTTCTCAAGGCTCAGCTTAATGTCCCTCTAATTATGGCATACAGATACTTTAATATAACCTCCTGAAATTTCCTGTCTCATCTCAAGTCTACAGTAGAGGCTGTCTAAATTTCTGTTTAGAAATTCCAATCTTAAAGTAGTGTGTTCCTTCTCCGAATGCAATTTTGGCTAGAGACCCAATCTGAACTTTCCCAGTGATGTGGTTATTGGCAGAGTTGAGAGTTGGATATGCTTAGCTCCTGGGTATGTGTGCTTTTTTTCCTTTTGAAAAAAGATTAGACCTGTATTTTAGAAAAAGAACAAGAGTTATGCTGAGCAATCACCATTTCTACACTGCATAGCAGGTCACTTAAATGGGAAAAAAAACTAGGTTCCACCAGTCACATTGCTAGGCCTTTTGCAGAATACCTTCCTTCCTGCAACCTGTTGGATGGGCATCTTGACAAGCCTGCCATTCTAGGCACCCAGCTTAACTCACCTCAACCCAGCCCACCTTATTTCACATTAAGGACAATCAATGTAGTCTTCCTTGCCAGAAGGTGACCTTGGGAGAAGAAGAAATGAAAATACTTTCACCTTCACTTTTGCAGTAAAATTATAAGGACAAGCACCCCTGATTATTCAAGCAGAATAGGACTCAGCCACGGGACAGTGCAAGTTATACTGGTATACTTTTCTGCTAGCTCAAGGACTGGAAGACAAGAAGCCCAAGAAGAAACCTCAGATTTCAGTTGTGATAGACTTCAATTCCCATATTTTTTAGTCACATTAAGAGAGATGCTGTCCAATACCCTGGGAAAGAAAACATTTGTAAAATACTATTTTGAATAGCTATTGCAAGGCACCTGATTTATAAGGGCACCATTACCATTGAAAAGGAGGACTTATCTTTTTTTATTGTACTGTTTTCTAAATGAAAATATTCAAAGCTTTCATTTTTTTTAATCAAAGAGGAAAAATATAAAGGGAAAAACAGCAATGCTGAAAGATGGTGGAGAGTTAGTTATTTCATTCAGCTAACCCAATTTAGAATGGATCAACTCAAATAACTGCATATTTCCCCCCACATCTCTTAATTTGACCATCAGGGCTAAATATGACCTTCATATTTGACTCTCACAACCTTTTAAGAAAATGTTAGCGGTAATGGGGCTCCAAATTTGTTTGATAAAAAGGAGCCTTTTTTCCTTATCTTTTTCAAAGTGCTGCAAGGTTGTGATAAGTTCAGATTGTCATAGATGGGGAAGGGATACGGGTGAAGGAAAAAGTTAAATATATTCCTTCCATGTTGATTTTGCAGTACAATTCCACACAATCTATATACAAGATAACTTCCCCTGCACTAATTAGCCCTGATTTTGTATAAGAGAGTTTAGAATTATACAGGAACACACAGCCACATATTAGAAAAAGTGAAACATTCAAACATTTGCATAAAGGAATAAGCTATTGTACCTTGGGCAGCGTATAATACACAGAAGAGCTTTTTTAAGATTGAAAAGAAATGTTTGACCTCAAGAGTTAAAATCCATCATTGAGCTCTCCCTCTGGCTGGTTATGCTGAGGTCATGGAATCTCAAAAAAGATGGAGCTGGGGAATATGCTGCATCTAACCCCCAACCCCTTTCTTTGCCCTGTCTCAGATCTAACAAATACTTTTTTAGTTACCTACCTTTTGCAATGGTAGGATTTTTTTTCCAGACCAAAAAAAACGAGGAAGAGCAATCTTTGCCTTTACTGGTCTGTTTCCATAGAGTGCTTGGAATAATCAGAGCATTTGATTGTCAGAATAAAGGCCCTTTGGAAGAGATAAGAAGTCAAACCTCCTCTGTCAAGCTCAAATCCTGGTGAATTCATGGCCGTGCAATTTTCTCAGCAACAATATAAATGTGATTTGCTATTGCTTTCTTCTCTATGCCCAGTAAAGCCTATAACTCTGGCAATCTCTGGTGGTCTCTTCCTATCCAATCTAGTATGACAAAGTGATTAAAAATGTTGGAATGTGGGTTCTAATCCACCCTCAACTATGGAAGCTCTTGTATCTTTCTTTCTTTCTTTCTTTCTTTCTTTCTTTTTCCTTCCCTTCTTTCTTTCTTTCATCCCTCTTCCCCCTCTCTCTCACACACATCTGTATTGCAGTGTGGTTGTTGTAGGGATAACATGAGAGATTATCATCAAGCTGACTTGATCTGGAAAAAGGACACCACTAGCAAAGATGCCAAAGGTTCAGTATTTGAACCAGATCAGTAGCTTTATTCAGGACATTAGAATAAGACAACATATTACAGTATTTTGTGTTTCTCACACTTTCATTTCATGGGTCTATTTATTAACATAATGGAATGGAATGGGATGGAATGGAATGGAATAGAATAGAATAGGTTTATTGGCAAGTATTTATTTCAGTTGCATTCTATGCTTTTTACACTCTGCCTTAGTGTCACAGAGGCCTTTAAATGCTCGGCTGGAGTCTCCTATGAACAATGTAGGCTCTCCCTGTCAAATATGTCAGGATCCAGGGTGCTTTGTATTGGTTTTACTTCTGTTATACAAGAAATCGCAGACAAGCTTGCCATCACACTGAGTTGAAATACAGATGCACCCTACAGACTTCCCTTTAAACAGTGAACTCCCCCCCCCCCCTTCTCCCCATACCGCAAATAATTCGCAGTCATAAGCATCCAAGGATGCTCCTAGCAGCGTTGCTTGATGTTTTGGGCTCTCTTTCCGCGAAGGGCACAATAGCTTTTGCTCGTATCACGATCATTCCACGGCTGTCGTGCGGTGGCGAAGTTAACGTTTCTGCGGGGGCGGCAGCAGCGGCATCAAATGGACAAGAACTAACTTTCCAAGACGGCGTTTATCTGGGGCCTCGGTTTCTATTGGAGTGGCCTGAAAATCCGGGCCTGTAACGCGGGGGAAACCATCCGTCAGCCCCAAGAGTCAAGGTTTCCTTCTGGCGACCACGCAGGGCTTCCTTCTAAACCTCGGCTGGCAAGATGGGCTGCCCAGCTGCAGCTGGGAAAAACTTTCCGCATCTTTCAACGGAAGTGGAGGCGGTAGACCACCGGGAATGGAGCGAAGTCGATCCAAAGAGGCTTCGGGGCCATGCAGAGGACCCCGAGGCGAGGCGAGGCGGGGCGGGGCGGAGCGGGCAGCTGAGTCAGGCTCCTCTTGCTAGCCAGCAGACCATCCAGCCGGCCTTCCGCCGCAGTAGCCCGGCGTGAAGACCAGCGCAGCGCTGAGGGGCTTTTTTTGGAGGGAGAGGTGGAGGGAACAGAGAGTCGCGGAATGGCAGGCGCGCTGTCCAATGGGAAGGCATCGGGACGACCACGGGGGCCGACCGAGGACCGGTGGCGTGGAAGCTGCAGCTCCCCAGCCATTCAATAGAGGGGGACGCGAGCCTGCCGGGAGGGCGCCGCCGCTACTACTTAAAGATTACCGCCGCCGCCGCTTTTTTGGCTTCGACCGCGTCGACTTGCCTGCATCTTTGGCATTTCAGGGGCCGGGCGAGAAGTGGCTCCCTTCCAAAGTCTCGATGGACTTGCGATGGAGCGTCATCGTCTGAGCGCTGCTGCCGCCGCTGGTGCAGAGAGGCCGGCTTCTTCTCCTCTTCCCTTCCTGCAGGATTCAGGGCTTGGTGGACGTCGGCCAGGAGCAGCAATGGGCAGCCGGCACCTCGGAGGATTCACCGACTCTTTCCCGTCGCCTTAACGGCGGGCGCTTCTCACGCGACCTCGGCCACTTCCTCGCTCAGCATCCCCAGACCGCTCGTCCGCGTGGCGAGGGAAGCCGAGCTTGGCCGTTGTGTGCAAGAGTTGGTGGTCCCGCACTTCTTTCCCCGCAATGTACTTAATCGGGAATCGGGGGCTCCGCGACCTCTGAAAGTTTGCGCGCTCCCGGACCTCGGCCGGCCGCTTGGCTGCGGAGCGGAAACTCTCCGGCTCCGCGGAAGGACGGAGCAACGGCCGAGTCGTGTCCTGGGAGGATGTATTAACTTGGTGCAGAGGAGTTCCTTACGCTGGATCGATCCTTTTCTAGGGAAACGTCGGCAAGCGATGGAAGGGAGGAAGGACGGGAAGTTCTCCTGAGCGGCGACGTGTAGGCGAGTCAGAGGGAGCAGGAAGGCGGGCCTCCAGGGAAGCTGGCGGGATGCCCTCCTTGCTGGGAAGAAAGTGCTGGGAAGTCCTGACCCACCTCGACCGATTCGTTTTTGGAAGCATTTGCCTGTGATGTGCGCCAGTTGGCAGGACTGGTTTCCAGTCCTGTCTTCAGCTTAGCAACATGAAAGTGTTCCGCAGGAAGGCTCTGGTGCTCTGCTTGGGTTACGTGCTGCTGCTGTTGCTTACTATGCTCAACTTGCTGGACTACAAGTGGCACAAGGGGCCGCAGCAATGTAGTGGCCCCTCACCCGCCCGGCGCATATCCTATCCACAGCAGCTGCCTTATTACGCCTCTCAGTCCAGGTCAGATACACGGGCTCTCTATGGGCCTCCTGCGCCCTTGGCCCGCAAGCGGCAGCTGGTCTACGTATTCACCACTTGGCGTTCAGGGTCCTCTTTCTTTGGAGAGCTCTTCAACCAGAACCCGGAGGTCTTCTTCCTTTATGAGCCTGTGTGGCATGTGTGGCAGAAGCTGTACCCGGGAGATGCTGTTTCCCTGCAAGGTGCAGCACGTGACATGTTGAGTTCCCTCTACCGCTGTGACCTCTCTGTCTTCCAGCTCTACAGCACTGCGGGGACAGGGAAAAATCTCACTACCTTGGGCATCTTTGGAGCGTCCACCAACAAGGTAATCTGCTCCTCACCCCTCTGCCCAGCTTACCACAAGCAAACTGTGGGTATGGTGGATGACAAGTTGTGTAAGAAGTGCCCACCGCGACAGCTCAGTTTTTTGCAGGAGGAATGCCTCAGGTACCACACTTTAGTCATCAAAGGTGTGCGGGTCTTTGACATTGCAGTTTTAGCACCGCTCATCCAAGACCCTTTCTTGGGTCTCAAAGTTATCCACCTGGTCAGGGACCCCCGGGCCGTGGCTAGTTCCAGGATCAAATCCCGCCATGGGCTCATCCGTGAGAGCTTACAGGTGGTGAGGAGCAGAGACCCTCGCATCCATCGAATGCCATTTCTGGATGCGGGCCACAAGCTGAACAAGAAGGAAGGAGGAGGTGGTTCAGACTACCATGCCTTGGGAGCTATGGAAGTCATCTGTGGCAGCATGACAAAGACTCTGCAAATGGCTTTGCACCCACCGGATTGGCTGAAGGGGAATTATATGGCTGTCAGGTATGAGGACTTGGTGGTGGACCCCATCAAGACTTTGCGACAGGTCTATGGGTTTGTCAATTTAGTGGTGAGCCCAGAGATGGAAAAGTTTGCTCTCAATATGACAAGTGGACCTGGTTACTCTTCCAAACCTTTTGTGGTCTCTGCCAGGAATGCTAGCCAGGCAGTTAATGCCTGGAGGACCGCACTGAGCTTTCCTCAGATCAAGCAAGTGGAAGAGTTTTGCCAACAGCCTATGTCTATCCTAGGCTATGAGAAAGCCAGTAGCCCTGAAGAAGTAAAAGACCTTAGCAAAACCTTGCTCAGGAAGCCAAGATTGTGAAAAGGATGTGTGCCTTTCGACACATAAGAACATACAAAGAGAGCCATCTATAACCTTCCACTTAACAACGAGAGGGAGGATGCAAAATGCAGCTTTTTCTTAAAAGATAATATTGTTCATTTTACTTCTCTAGAGACTACTGAGAATTACACCCATTCACATTTTTGCATTGCTCAGCTGATATAATTTAAATACACACAGTGACTTAAGTATTTGTAAGACTTCATTTCTCCACTCCAGAAATTCAAGGCACATAACAGAATCCTTATATGCTTGTTGTGATAGTAATCATGAGAGTTTTGCACATTTGTGGTGAGGGTTGGTGGCATCTGAGGTAAGGGACTAATCAGTAAAACAAGATTCAGAGGACTGAACTTTTGTATAAATGTTTAAATGTAATGAAGAATTCAATAAAATATGCTCATTTTACAATGACTTGCTTGTACAAGTACATATGCATTTATTGATGATACTTGTGATGAAAGCCCTTTAGAGAGTTTGCTGATTGTCAGAAAAACTATTTTTACTTTCTTAAAAGCAGATCTGGGTTGAAAAACATTACTTAAAACAATTTTACATGTGCTTATGCCACATTGCAACAAAAATTAGATTGTAAATCAGATTCCTGAATTGTTAACTTGCTAAAACTTTACGTTTGTAAATTGGGAAATTGAGGAAAATAATACGGTGTTTTTAAACAAAATATTTTTTTTCTGGTTGCAGTTCTGAGCTTTCCTGCTGGTTTTCTTTCTAAAACTATGAGTGAATGAATTAACATATTTTTTAAAGGCGTTGGTTGTTGCCTATAGAAACTCTGCTTTAGAACCACACAGTAAATTTTGTAAGAAAAACAAATAATGCTATTTCTATGGGCAGCATCGGAATGATGAGTAGTAACAAAATAGTTGCTGCTGAGAAACAAATGTTATTTAAGTCTCCAGTTCTACATTGGTCTAGGGATAAGCTTCATTGAACTCAGTATATTTAAGTTTTGGCAATAAATTAATCAGTATCCTTCAATGAGGAAAGTACAAGATACACTTTGAAACTGATAATGTTTTAAGGGTCTTCCTTTCCTAACATTGAATAGAGCATTATTACTGGCTAATGGGTAATTGTTAAGCGAGATTACATACCAATAGTGCTTATTTTCTCTGTGTCTAGAAAGCTTGGAAACTTTGAGAATGCTCTGAGGGTGCCTGATAGGGGATTCAAGAATTAATTATCAACGTATCTTAATTGGTTGTTCTAGCAGCAAGACTAAATGTTACTGCATCAGAATTTTAGATTTGAATTAAAGGGTGTTTTAGGCTTAGTGTCATGGGCTGTGTGCTATGGTTCATTTGAATTATATTCTTGAAGGAATGCTAGCTTTTAGATGCTTAAGATGGCTATTATTAGAGGAGCAAGGATTGTGAAAATCAGTGGAATTTACCCCTGTGTAGATCTAGAATTGCCTGTATTATTATTTTTCCTCTATTCATTTGCTATTTCATTGCCTTCTTCTGAAGCCTGTGTCCTTTTCTCTTAAATGTTTTAATTAGAGAGGCGAGCTACTTCTCCTAAAATTGTAATTTAGTTTTTTCTAAGAGGCAGATGCAGACTACTCTGCCAAAGACAGGAGCTTTTTGATCTTGCTGAGTTAAGAGTAAATGTTCAAATTGGTTCTTGGGCTTTGTTCTGCCTATAGCTCCAGTGTCAGGACCATACCTCACTCATCTGTCTTTGGCAGGAGTGGATAGGGTCAGCTTTATTCTATCAACAATGCAAAAGACATTGCCAATAACTCTAATCTATATTTTGAAATGTATTATCATCTTTAAATTGAGAACAGTTGAAGACCACCAGACCTCTGACAAACATTTTATTACTAGATCTTGGTGATAACTAGATCTTGCCTAGGTGGCGCAGTGGTTAGAGTGTTGAACTGCAGGCCACTTCTGCTGATTCAATCTAGCGGTTCAAATCCCA
>JANHFL010004676.1:75118-90875 GCA_032468155.1 Oxyrhabdium leporinum
AAGAGTGGAGATGGAAATAATGGCTGGGTTGAATATGAACAATGTAGACAAGGACCCAAGGGAGGAGTATGGGAGGTATGTGAAAAAGAAAGGAAGTGTAACTTCTAAGAGGATGAGAGACGACAGATAGTAAAAGATTCTTTCTTTTTTCTCTTTAAAAAGATTGGCTGTATTAAGAATTAGATTAGAATAGAGTAAGAGATTAGAAATAGGGAAATACTGTTATACATATTTTTATAGAACACGTTTAGAGTGAAAAATAAAGGTTAAGATCAGATTCTGAAAAAGGATGTTATTAAATATCCTCAAGAATAATGTTATTACTATTAGAAGGGTGTAGCAAATATTGAATGACTGAAGAATGAAGGATTATGTGATGATACAAATATGTGCAATAACATGAGAACTTTGTAACTTAGATTAATGTAGTAACTCTCATTTGTATTAAAATAAGATCAGCTGTATTAAAAATCAGAACAGAACAAGAGGTTAGGAAGCGGAATATTGCTATACATATTTTTATATAACACATTTAAAAGGAAAAGTAAAGGTTAAGATTAGACTTTGAAAAAGGATGTTATCAAGTATGCTCAAAAATAATGTTATTACTATAGAAAGGTGTAGCAAATTATGAACAACTGAAAAATGAAGGACTATGTACTGATATAATATGAATAACAACATTACAATCATATAAGCTTGATTAATGTAGTAATTTATTTTTGTATTAATATCATTTTTGTATTAATATGATTGAAACTCAGATGCTACACTGTCCATATATCCTAAAAAAAAATAAAAAACTCGACAAAAAAAGAAGATTCCACAAATTAGGAATTCACTGGGCAGTTCTTCACAGCTGATAACCTGCAAGGTTGCCCAGGTTGGGCAAGGATGGTTCCTACTTTACAAAAATCCAAATTTACTCCACAAATCAGGTATGGTTTAAGGTTGGGCAGGTAAAGACTAGTCATGCTAGATTCTTCTACCAAACTTGATTTTCAAAAGAATATTTAACCCATGTTTAAAAGCAACTCTAAATACAGCTGAAAGGAAAAGGATGGTTCTGGTTGCAAGCTCTTCTACTACATTCATCTCCATGGGTGTCAGCTGTTTTGCACATTAGTTTTTAAATGGTATGCTACTGAAAAAGCCTAGCGTTCAAAACAGTATTTTAAAAGTTATCATAGCTTGAAACTTAAGCTTGATCTGAAAAATACTTTAATTGTAAAATAATGAAATTGAGTTACTTTATATGTGTCATATTTCCATTCTGAATGTCCCTTTAATTCCCTTTAAATATTTGAAAATATCAGTTTTGTCATGCAAGATGACCAGAAAATCCAGAATCAGAACTAAATCTTTTAGTCTGGATGAAAGAGGAAAGATCCCATGTTATATTAACTGGATGACAAAACTCTAGGTGTCAATATCACATTTAGTGAAAGCTATATAATACATCCTGTCAAAAACATTGAAACATTGAAACATGAAATTGTATACTTACCTCATAGGCTCTAGGGCTAGTCAGCAACCTGGCTACAGGATTACACCATTCTGGTAAAGTGGTAGTAAGTGGTGGGCCAGCATGGGTGAGGATCGGCTTTAAATATCTGTGAAATCTGTTAAGATCTGTTTCCGTACATATATGCACAGCTGATTATATTTAGGCCAAGCAATCATAGCAATGCATAAATATATAACAATAATGTAATGTATAAAACATCAGACATGGAGAGTTATCATTAACATTAAAAAAAAAGGAAAATAACATATTGTGGGCTAGTTTACACACACACACACACACACACACACACACACACACACACACCATACACACAGAGAGAGCGAAAGAGACAGAGCACCTTTGCTTGACAATTTATTTCAGCTGTATTTTGATTTATTTACAAGCTATACAAATCAATCAAAGCTATACAAATCAACAAATCAATAAAGCAATTTTCTAAAAATGTCTATTATGAACTTAGAATGATGGAAAAATGTTAGATTATCTTCAAAATTCACCGTCATTGTAACAGAACAATAACATAAAAACATCTATAAAATTGTGCAGTGTCATATTTCACACAGAATTTCTTACAGCATGGTTTGTTAACTATACTTTGGTGGCCTGGGTTGCACACAAAACTAAGTCATAATGTATTGGTCGACATATTTTGCTGAGATCAAGGAAAACATTATGGTTGTATTATTATTATTATTATTATTATTTTGAATTTATATGTGAGCCAGGTCTATATATGCCTCATTCCATCACACTTCTAAAGGGCAAAATCAGGAATTTTGTTTATGTGTTATGAAGAAATGTGTAACTTGCCACATGGCTCAGAGATCTCCTCTGTAAAATCATTCTGGCAATGTCAAAAAGAGCCAATCTCCTAAGAATAACAGAGTTGTCTGTAGTCTCATGTTGAGAACTATAGCTGCAAAGTCTTCCACACAATCCTCAATATTAGGCTTCGTAAAGCCTCCATATGTATGCCTCTAGGTGTTTACTAGTCAATGCTACACACATAGTGAGTTGCATCTTTTTAGTAATATCTGATTTGGGCTATTAATAGAGATAATCTCAATTAATCTTCTCCAAATTTAGCTCTCCAAATGCCTTAGATTCCATAGTCCTTAGAGTTGGTTGCATAGACAGGCAGATATTTAGATTGGATTTGATCCTTTTGCTTACCTATTGAGTCCTTCACAAGGATCAGTGATGTTGTGGCTTAATAATGTTATTATCATAGGGTGTAAGCTGTCCTTATGAAAGCTGACTTTTGTCATGGACTGATGTTGATTTTGTCAATGCCAATGGTGTTCAAGTGGTGCTCCAGATGTTTTTGAATTGCACCCAATGAACTTATTACTATAGGTGGTATCTTTGCTTTCTTTTGACATGGTTGTTCTACTTCTATGTGCAAGTCTTTATATTTTGAGACTTACTCTAGTTCTTTCTCTTCTATTCTGCTGTCCCCAGATGTTCACTATTCAGACTTTTTTTGGTCTTTCTTATTGACAATTGTTGTGTGGCAGATGTTTGCCTGTTTGAATTCTAAAGTCCAGGAACATTTTAGCTTCTTTGTTTTCTATTGTTTTGTCTATTTTGTGGCCCCACGAGTTCTTGCTTGCTGGCAAATAGTATTTCTTGCAGGTATTTCAATACACCATTGTTGCTACTTTTTCATGCAATCAGTTGCTACTGTCGTTTACAATCAGTCTTTGTGATCTTCTTGTAGCAGCTGACAAAATGGTCAATTATCATTTGAGAATTATTAAGGTGAAGTCATATATGCATATGTAACTGAATATTAAATAACTCTACTGAGTAATTTTGTGGGGAAATAATGGAAGGTAGTCTGCATATGATTGAATTAAAATGCTAACTTGAAAACTTTTATTCCATATTTCCACAAAGAAGTATGGAACATCATTTTGTAAGTTTTTTGGGGAAAGGGACAAAATTTGGAGCAATGTGTTGTCAGCCCTTTGTCAGCAAGGCCAGGAAATAGGAGTCTCAGAAGCTTGGGGAATACTTATTTTTGTTATTGTACGATATAATTTATTGTTATTGTTATTGTACGATATAATGGGAGAATCTTGAAAGCCTGTCAAAGTTTCTTTCTACTACATGTTATGTTAAACAAAATCAAAGCACGGACATTTTGAGTTTCTTTCTCATATGTTCCTCTTTCTGGGACCGAAGAATCTCTTTTGAACCTTTCTTTCCTTAATGGTTCATTTATCCCTTCACCATTCCCATAGATTCTATTTCTTCTTTTTTCTCCTCCTCTTCCTCCTCTTCCTCCTCCTCACATCACTTATTAGTGCAATTAGTAACTAAGGTAATATTAGACAAGTGGGCTACTATTTTGTAGTACTATTTTGGACTCTGCAGATGGACTCAAGATATGTTATAATAACATTATCCAGATAAACTATCGAAAAAGAAATCACAATAAATCACTATATTATACTACATGAGTAGTGGATTCATTAACAATTCCAGAAAGTATCCTATATGTGAATATTCTCAGATTTCCTATCATTAAATATTCATTTTCATTGCTTCCATTTCTTTTTTCCATCATTTTCTGACTGTGGAGCAATACTGAATTGATGATGATGGAGGATTTTTCTAATAGGATTGCTAATAAAATGAAAGCCCTGTAGTTTCTGGATGTTTCTATAAATTGGATAATTGGATAATTCAATCAATAATTAACTGTACTGCCCTGGAATTTTGGGCAGTATTTTTTTCAATCTCTGTATATGAGATTTTAGCAGAAATATTGAGTGTTGATCTAGAAGTCTTCTCCTGTTATTACAACATATGTATTAGTCCAAATGCAAAGAAACCTAGGGCAGGAATTCTGCAAAAAGTAAGATAAGATGAAAATTATCGCTTGTTATTTTATTTATGTACTAGTTGATAACCCGGCATTGCCTGGGTATTTATTTATCCTAATCCTGTATTAGACAGGACTGCTCGAGACGTTCCAGAGTTATGCTGGAACATACACCCACACACATGCACACCCACCCACACACACACCCAGGGGTGCTAGGGGTGTCTTACCCCCACAATATTTTTTTCCAGATAGTAAGTCATCTGTGTACCAAGTTTGGTTGAAATTGTTCGAGGCGTTCCAGAGTTATGCTGGAACACACTCATACCCACCCATATATATATATTTTCTATTTGTAGCCCATCTTGTCTTGCACGGGGTAGGTACTAAAAGGCACAAATTTAAGCTATTGGTCTAACTCTAATATGCCACCATTAACAAGTCCGGAGTATCAATCAACACTGGGAATTTATTAAGTTCAAAACTCTGAGCAGAAATGTTATTAGAAAATAGAAAATCCAGTCAGGTTATGTACTGTATAAAGCAAAGTAGTTGGGTGTATTATTTTCATCTGTGATGCTTTCAGACAATGTACCACAGAACCTGCAAGCTAGTCCTGAACGCCACTAAAGATGCAGTTTTTCTGAACAATTTTGCATAAAATAAGCAAATAATTTGTAATAGTTATGCATCTTCTTCCTATTCAACAAATCAATATTCCCTTTTTCTTGACACAAGGCACATATATTTCATAAAATGTTAAGGAACTTTATAACTGGGATGGAGCATGAGTGTTAATTCATATTTTTATGAAATTCAACACATTTATTTTATACTTTATACTTCAATGCTTCTCTATGTGAAATTATGTAAATATGAGATAAACAGGCTTAGACTTTTGTTTTGCACCTGACTTTCTAATCTTTTCATCCAAAATGATTTATCTGAATAAAATAAAATCTGCTCAACTTCAGCAATTATATCAATCTCCTATCTATCAAAGACAATTCTTGCTATGATTACTTATAATGAGTGTAGTCTCTGCCGCTTTTCCATGATACCATTTTTCTTATACTGGAAAAGCTAGTTGTGAATTAGTTGCCTAGTCCATTAAAAATATGAAGTTGAAAAAAATATTTCAATAACATGTTGATAACATAACATATTATCAACATAACATGATAACATGCTGACAAATGACAATCGGTCATTTAATTTACAGAATTTCACCTTTGATTTCCTGGGAGGTATCTTCTATCCTTTAAGTTGAAAAAGACTATGATAAAATGTTTGGAATGAAAACATAAATTATAGTTTTGCATTTTACTTGGAAGTGTTGTATATCACAGTCAGGCATCATTTTCAAACACTTTTATATTGTTTTTAATGCTTTTGTACTTAATACCTTACAAATTGTTATGACTCTGATGATGAATTAAAAAGAAAAGAAACCACAGAGGATAATTATAAAAGCTATTTGTGTTTCTGATTTGACTTCTTTTGTTTTTTCCTTTTAGTGCACTACATTGACATTTGTACTAATAGTGCCACTGGCCCCAAAGCTCAACATTTTTGAAGACTATAATAAAATTACATCCAATTTTAAAGAAGAAAGAGTCCTTGTCCTTGCATTAACTGATAATTGAGCGATTAAGTGACTCCAGATACCCATTAAAATACAAAAAGCAACCCATGATTCATATGAATCAACCAAGTTACTGAATAGTGCATTAGAAAAGCTATATTCCACACTTACTAAAGACATATTCATCAGGCCATAAGTGACCTACATATATTCACACGTTCTGACCTACTAGAATTTTGTGGCATGCCTCAAAATTAAAACTTTTCCCTTTTCAAGTATGTGATGGATGTACTTTTTCTCAATATACAGCATGGGATCATGAATAAGAACAAACTTGGAAGCTGTACATCATAATGTATTTCACTTTAGCTAAAGAGAACTGCCATAATGCATAGAATGGAAACTTTCAAATGGTTTGTGAGTTCAAGACAAGTGGGCCATAATGAAATTGTAGGACAATAAAAGTATCTTTGTCCTTGAACTTATAAAATGAATATCAGATGACTGAAGAAAGATTAATAAGGCCCTGACCTATATTTGATGATGATGACTCTGAAGAAAAACATATTACAAAATAATGGGTTATGCATGTATTTATGGTACAATAACAGCCTTTCCTCAAATAAACTGTTTTAATCTTTAATCTTTATTTTCAATATATTAATGTTGACAATGAACAAAATAAGTTTGAGAATCTCTGAAAAAGGAATAGAAAAAAACACTGTTTACTTTTCAAACAACTCAGCTTGAAACATTACTGAATTAGCAATATAAATAGCTTTTGGTCCCAACTTAGCAGACTCAAATTAATGTGATCCATTGTCTTTCCTTACTATCAACTCTTGTTTTATTAAGAAAGAACAAGTATCCAGCAGCATTAGTCAATTGCAACAGGAAGAGCAAACTGCTAGCTAACTTTGCTCTACAAATCAGTAATTTTAAATAGAGAAAAAAGTCAACAGCTATTTCTTACTTTTGAACCAATTTTCACAGTTCCATTGAAAAACAGAACCTCCAAGCTATTCTTTCTCTTTTCCTTAGGTCACTTAAGTATACTTCCTAACGGCCTTTCATCTCTAAACAGTTGCTGTGTGCTTCTAAGTACTAAAAGGGAGAAAAATCCTCTCAGCAGTCAAAAACTACAGGTTGCCAGGAAAGTGAGAAGGAATGGATATACAGAAAATTTCCACAGGCAGCATTATATCTAATGTCTGGGGATCAATGCATATACCAGACTGGATGGGTGTGTGTGTGTTGGTCAAGGGCACTGATCTGGATGTCCATCTGGCTGCATAGGCTAAACAATATCAGGGATTGAGATATACCATAAAACTGGCAGAAAGCCTTTGTGACACCTGACTGAAGCTTCTGAATAAGACATATGTGGGGCTCTTAGTACCCGTCCCTTTCATATGGAAAAGAGGTTCATGGGCTACATGGCACTAAAAAGGCAGACATGGAAGAACCATTTCAAGGAAGAGGTAGCACCAAAAGAGTAGAGTTGATGATCTGAAGATGTCCCATCCCTATTCTAGCTTAAAGGTAAACTATGTGACTCCTAACATTTGCATTATACTGCTTTTTACTAAAGTATAAATATCTGCAGCTTGACTATGCATGTTTCAAAAATGTATATGTGAGAGACTGGGCTGTTTAATTTTTTTTCCAAAATAAGAACACAGGAGCAAGAAATTGGACTTTTCATTTTCAATATTCAAATTAGGATAAAGTGTATTACCATCATATGCATTTTATGTTATAGTATTGTTTTTCTGAATGACAGTAGCTTATACTTAGAAGTGTGTGTATGTGCGTGTGTGTGTGTGTGTGTGTACACACATACATACAGACACTTCAATTTACATACACACACTTCTAAGTATTCTTAATTTTTAGCACTTTTTTAACACTTTCGCATAGGAGAGAGAGAGAGAGAGAGAGAGAGAGAGAGAGATATCATTGATATTTGCACACCAACATACACATTTATATATTAGTTCCCTGATCCTTGATCCTTTAGAAACATCTGATGCCAAGATTACAATCTATCACTGATATCTTGCAATGATCTTTACAGTTGTGTAAAATAATCATCATTTATCATTAACTCAGATGCTGATTAAATAGACAAAAATGCTGATTGAGTTTGTTAACTGAAGTGGCAGTTAAACTAACTAGAATTCTTCCCTATTGATTTGTCCAGAATTTACCACATAAGAATAATAGTTTTTCTTGCAAAGCAGTTTTGAGACTTTGTTGGTATTGGTGTTACCATTAGGGAGAATAAGATAATTCCCTGAAAGGGCAGCTAATAGGGAAAATAATAAAACTCTGCCTCTGTTGCTTCTGAACTTTTTCTATTTTATTTTCTTAGAGGCTAAAGCTGTGTCTGAAATATTGCCTAAGTTAGCTGCCCTCAGGGAGAACTATAAATATTACTCATTTTGAAATAAGAGTCAATTGTTAGCCTTATTGAATTTTGAAAACAGAATAGAAAAAGATTCCCTGGGAGCAAATTATTTTGTGTCTAAAAATAATGGCCACAACTCAGGCCCATATTTTGCAGAACATCACATGTGGAACTACTTGTGAACCTGTCAGGGAGACTTGCTTAGTGTGATCAATGACTAGAAGCAATTAAATTCAGGAAATCAGTTGCAGGTAAATATTATCATTTGTGGTTACTTTTTCCTGAACTGAACAGTCATTTCAGGTAATGGTAATATGGGATGGGAATGGAGAACATAAAATTCCATATATATATGGAAAAATCACAATTTCTACTCAAATAAAGGCCTATTTCATTTTTATACTTTACTTTTTTTGTAAAAAATTTTTAACTGCTCAATAAATGCAGCTCTTTGTTGAGTTTACACAGCTGCAGTTCTGAATCTGCATTTCTTTGATGACACAAATTCTCTGGCCATAATTCCATGATTAATGTTATGTTTCACATATAGAAACTCTATCCTTCCCTGCATATTTTACTTCAAAAAAATATCAGGTAACAGGATATGCAAAAGATGACTGGCTGAATTGCTGTCTACTAAAGCAGGTAACTGACTCAATAAAAAATACAGAGAAACTTTCTGTATACCACTGTAGGGCAATATCTGCAATGTAACTTAGTTTGTAGGAATCAAATGTGACTCATTCATATGGCCAACTTCTTTGTATGTTATGAGAATGAAAAAAAAATGCATGATTTTGACAGAATAATAAACCAACCTCATAAAGTGTTCCTAGATATAATTGAGGAAAAAGCATTGCAATTATATTTTTTCTTTACATTTTTTTATCATATGATCTATAGAAAACTACATTGCTTTTAAAATATGCAGCTCCCTCCATTCACAAAGTGTGTGTGATTTCACATAATTTTATACCAAAAGCTGCCACAGCCAGCTTTTATTTTGTGGATGAAGATGTAAAGTTGAAAGGGGCATACTTAATAGACCCATTTGGATTAATGTGTTTTGCCACAGACTATCGTGCTTGAAATGAACAGAACAAAAACTTTATTTTTGCCATTTGTTAAAAACATTTCTATGAAACAAACAAAGCAAAATTATCCTTCAACATCTGTAACTGTTTGCAAACATTTGTGGGCAAAGCTTATACATAATCTAGCAAAATTTTGCTACTTTTAGAGGAATAAATTTATCTTGGTTGTTTGACAGATAATGCAAATAAAAATTATCAGAGTAATTTGGGAATTTTAAAGAAAAAAGGAGTAATGAAAAAGGGAATGTTCCTGCACAACTACAATACAAAAGAATATGAGCTATGGCTTCTATAGCACCCAAGTCACAGGGGCAATATCTGGTTTCATATGGGATTCTCCTATATTTCCCTTTCCAAACAGCTGTAGGAGGGCATTGAACTTGGCAAGAGATAAAGCTCTCCTGAATTTGGAAACTGTAATATGAAGCTGAACATGCTTGAACTGTTACACTAATTATTATGATTTATCTCAGGGCAAAACATTATCTTTAAGAAAGGGGCGCACTTTCTTACATACTAATTTATTTATTTTTATTTTTTGTAAAAGAAAATGATACAGGAAAACAATCCGGATAGAATAACAAATGTGGGGGATGGGCATGTTTTATACAACATACTAATTTAACCATAAACCATAACTGAGTGGGTCTGCATAACATACAAAATCACAGTTCATGCTTTGCACTCTAAACCGAAGTAATGTGATTTGTTTGGTCTTCATGTATGGCATAAAGTTAGCTATTGTCTAGCCCTAGCACTATATCATCACTAATGAAAAGAAAAACATAAATACTCATTATAAACCTGTGAAAAACTATATTATTGTAACTGAAATAAATTAGATGTGATGAAAAAAGAGTTAACTAAATAGCCATATAATAACTACTGAATATACAGAAATGTAAAGTTCATTAAAAACTTAAATTTATTGTCAAACCTACATAGAATAGCAACTTTGTGTTGTTATTCTCATTTATAGAGCACAAAGACTTTTCATT
Organism: Oxyrhabdium leporinum; assembly: GCA_032468155.1. Taxonomy (NCBI): domain Eukaryota; kingdom Metazoa; phylum Chordata; class Lepidosauria; order Squamata; family Cyclocoridae; genus Oxyrhabdium; species Oxyrhabdium leporinum. The sequence continues at coordinate 85,564 of JANHFL010004676.1, forward strand.
AATAAATAACAATCTCACAACTTGGATTCATTCCTTAAAACCAAGTAACTAAATGTTGTTCCAGTTATGTAAAATTATCCTCTTTTCCAACCCTAACTTGATAGAGCCAAGTTCTCCGTGACATGGCAAATTCCATGTTTTAGGAATATAAGTCTACACTACATTGAGATCCATAACTATAATATTTCTTGTCAAAACTATATTAATACATAGTAATTTGAAACTACAGCAAGGCTATACTGGCAATTTTTGGAGAGCCTTGGAAACTGTCTCAAGGCTAAAGAGATTGAATGCAAAGGTGGGGTAATTGATTATGCTTTGTTTAAGAGGAATTAAAATTAAAAGACACAGGGTTATTGTTGCACTCTGAGTTTGGTTGTTTTCTTGCAGACATTTCATTGCAACACCGATGATGTTACCTAGTTTGAGTAATGAAACGTCTCAAAGAAAACAACCAACTTCGGAGAGCAACAGGGACCCCTCATTTAACTTTGAGCTACAAATATTCTCCTTTATTAGTATTAAAAGATGTTTTCATTAAAAACTGTGTATCTTCCAGCATCGTACACAGATCACTTTCTCTGCATCATACTTGTCTCTTCAAGAATCATGCAAATGTGTTTTGTTGCTTTTCACTTATAGCTATAAATATATTATTAGGTATCGAGAAGTACTTAATTATATATGTTAGGTTTAACACAGTAGAAGTATTGGTTTAATAAATCAACCTTGTATGCATAGTAAAGACAAAAGATTCAGACTTCTGGTTTGTGATTTATACCGTAACTTAACTAAAACTTTCTCTGCTTCCTGGTTGAAATAGGAAGCACTTGCACAAGTTAAGTACCATTCACCCAATCCTGGGATGCAAAACTACAGACAATAATCACTATATGGCAGCAAAGAGTATTTTCAGTATTTCCATTCTGACATATAGTGCTCATCTATTTTTTTGCAGCCCAGGTAGAGAAATCCTATTTTCGATTCATTCTGCAATGAATATTCCTTCACTTCTAACTACTTTAGTGCCAATCCGCCACAACTACTAGCTGAAAGAAGTTGTTCTTCATTGTCCCTATTTCTCTGTTCCTAAAGATAATGAACCAAAACCCCCAATAAATCCTGCAGTCACATTTATTTGATGTAGCGTTTAAAAATGCAAGTACTTAGATATACTTGTTTCATTAAGATTTGGGCCAGATGTTTGAGGATGGATTAAAATGCAAGGACAGCATGTACAGTTTTATTGACAATCTGGCAATTATTTTTTTCCTGAAATTTTTTAGCAGCAGTTAATTTGACTTCCATGATTCTTTAAGAGGGAAGTATGGTGTAGAGAGAGAGGTGCTGGAAGATGCAGAGCTTTTTAATGGTAGCATCTTTTAATTCTTATTCCTTTAAAACAAAGCATAATCTGTTATTCCACAACTATATGCAGTTTCTACAGCCTTGAGAGAAGTTTCCAAGCCTTTCCAAAACTTGCCACCTCATTATAATTTTTAATCTGAAGTGAAAAATGATTAAAGATGTGGGGAAGTAATCATGTATTCAATTAAATTAATTTTAATTAAGATGAAATTACATTAAATCAAATTTAGTTTTTGGTCTGATGTTAACTATTTCTTTATCTCAGTCCTGCCTACTTCCTTAAGTACATCCTCAGTGTGCCACTCAAAGCACTCTATACCTTGAAAAATTTTCTGGATCATTACACAATAAGAGCAATTAGTTTTGTTCTCTGGCCACATTAAATAAGATGTTCATTGCAGGAAAGCAATTATCTCCCACATGTGGTGACATTTAAATCTCTCCAAAGTGGTGGTTTTAATTTTGAAAATGAAGTGGATGCTATAGTTACTAGATGTGGGCTGCAAAAATCTGGCTGACTGCTATACAAAGCAAGAAGAATTTTCTATTATCTCCTTGCTGCCCTCAAATAATCATCAGGATTATTGCAGCCCAGATTTGATATCCCCAATCTGAAGCTTCATTGAACTGCAAGTAGCAATTTCAGATTCAGAATGAATTTTAAATCTAATTTAATTTTCAGAATCAAAACAAGACCTGTGTGTGTATTTATTGCTGTAGAAAAGAGATTTGGAAACAGTTTATAGTAATCTTATAACCTGACCTGTTTTTTTGAGATGTATTTCTGTATGTATATTTGATTTAAAATCAACACAACAATACCACACATAGTTACAGAAGATAAAACCTGGCTGGAAAATTGATCAGTATCATGTGAGACAGAAATTCCTTTTCAAAAATAAAGTCTATGCATCCATACTAAACGGATATTTAAATGTATTAAAATATAGACAAGCAACAAAGGAATTAATAAAATAAATATACAAACTTGTGTTTCCATTGTTACAAGAGAAAAGAACCAATTGTTTCATTGGTTCTTTGCTCTTGTAACTTAAACTTTGCTTACATGGATTTGTTTAGAGATGTAGTCCAAGTAATAAATATATATTGAAAACTAGGAAAGATGTTTATTTATTTGTGCATTTACTTAATAATTATATAGTCTTCCACATAATATCTGGCTGAAATAATTATATAAGTGCAGTTTTATATCAACTTTGGTTCCTTAAAAAGTAAATAAATAAATCAATCAAATTAGTTTTCAAAAGGGAGGATTAGGCAGCCTGGGTTGTTCTTTAGACTATACACTTGCTGTTCCTGGCCAGAAGAGAGCACCAATGTTAGTACTAATGGACTGCTTGTCCTGCTACGTTGGTAGTAAAATGCCTCTTTCTACCAGTTCCTCCATAGTAGCTTTAGTGCTACTGTTTATATGCTTCAGCTGCAGCTAATTGCATACAGACATTCTTATATATACTGAAAACATGCCCTTGAACAGCCATTATATAACAAAATGAGACAAGTGTACTATGTTTACTGAAACCCAATATAAATTTCAGTTTGGCGGCAAGCCTTCAGACACTATGCATGCACTCAAATTGGAGCAATAAGTCATCCAGGAAATCTATGCAAATCAAGAAGCAACTATTGAAACAACATTAATATGTTTCCTCAAAAAAATAGAGAGAAAATAGAGAGAGGGAAAAAGGCACTCCAAGTAAATAATTGAAATGATTAAAAATTCTGACTCGGAGATTTGCAGAGAAATGGATGCAGTACTATTGTTATTAATGCAATGCTGACTTGCAATTACTAGTTCTGAAGCATGTTCCCAAATGTCATTAGTAATGGCTGCTGAAAACATTTTTTTCTTTACCTGCAAGTATTTCGGTTTTATGTCTTCCATTATGACAACTCAGTGTGTCCTCCTGCATTTTATATCAGTATTTGGGGCCTTTAGAAGAACACCGTAATCATATTTCCATGCCTAATCTGAAGAACAGGCATACGGCATCTGTTCTGATAAGGTTTATTTTCCAATAAAAGGGCTACTTTACTAATCTGGTGATTGCTGTTATATACCACTTCTAATCCCAATAGATACATTTCTGGACAGATGAATCCTCTTAAGATACAACGGGGTTTTAAAAAACCTAGTTCCTGATACATTTACTGAAAGCTGCAATACTGTTCATAACTTCCTTTTGGAAATTGGTAAGCAAAGATACAAATCAGATTAGCCCTATGGGTAGGAAAGCAAAACAGAAATTGCATAAATACATAATAAAGAGTGCCATCCTTGTCAAAATAATATTACCACTCCAGTAAGTGTTAGAATAGTCAACTGTATATATGTTTACTATGGGTATATGTAATCTTGCAGTATTTTTCTATTTCATTTTCAGAAAAAACAATAGGAAAAAAGATAAAAGAATATGAATGAAAAAAAGGAATATTTAAATAATCGTGTATTCTTAAACATATTTGCTTGGAGGTAACATCCCACTTAATTTGACGAAACCTCATATATCCTGGAACATTGTTTGAAGCTGCTATTTCACTCAGCTTTCAGGCTCATTTTTGGATCATAAAATGTGACTATACTCCAGGAGGCCATGTGAGAAGGAACAGTGTTATGGATGGCTGAGCTCTAAGTAGTCAGTATTTCTAAACATTAGGTCCAACTGAAATAACATACAGTTAAAAAAAAGCTCAAGTGCTCCATGCTACCTATTCAGAGGTTGAACCCTGTTAAGCAGTTTAATGATGGACCTAGCTGGCAAGTTCTGCCACATATTACAAGGGCATTTATGTTCCAGTTCTTGTCTCTGATTGATTTAGAGACCTTTGATCAGGGAAACTTTTTCCCCATTTTATATTTAGCCACAGTGCCATACCATAATAGGATTAATTAGAAGTTTTTTAAAAATTGTTGTCTTGAAGCATGGCAAACTTTAACCTATTTTTGGTTCCACTGCTGGGTGGAACTGGGGTTTGAGGGCCTTGGGTTTTTTTAATTAACAGTGAATAAAACACTGTTACAGTTTTCTACTTTTAAATGGTGAGATATTGTACTCTATGTTTCCAGTAAACATGGCCAGAGATGCTTTTCATGGATGGGAGAAGGCTACATGTCATGGCTAGAGCGTGCATATCCCGGATTTTAAAAAGTTCAAATGAGTAAATGCTGGATTGAATGGAAAATATTGCACCCCTAGGGAGGAGAGCTCCGTTTGTTCATAGACGGTGCAGAGACTTCCATTAATCTCCTTTCACCTAGAATCTAACCCTCCCCTGATGCCTGATGTCACATTATTTTAGAGATTGCCCCTTATTTTTAGAGCAGATTTTAGGAGGATAAAATCATACGAGCAAAAATCACCAATCCAGATTGAAGCATTTCCTGTATGGTCAATCAATGTAATCATGCAGTTATTTACCTCTTCCTCAATTTACCACTTTCCTCTTCTGCAGATGGACAGGAAATTCTCTTTGGTTTAAACCTTACCAGCTTTTAGCTGTATATCTATATATAACTCCTTATTTTTCCTACAGCAGTAACAGCTGCCATTACTTTTCCTTGTTCCCATTTATATAAAAGGTTTTTTTTTAATGGCTTTTAAACTTTGGTAATACCTATTCTTTCTGTGGATCCTAAGGCTGCAATCTAATCTTGAGATATTTGTTTTGTTTGTTTTATTTTTTTAATATTTTCATTGAGCCTTGAGGCTAAATTATATAGCTTTGATTTGCTTTTTGTATTTGTTTTGTGATAGCTGAATGCATATTGTTCCGGTGGGTTAGGTAAACATACACATTAGGGTTCAGGAAATCTAGGAAGAATATCATATTTTTATGCCAGGCAGGGAGTTCTTTCTTTCTTTCTTTCTTTCTTTCTTTCTTTCTTTCTTTCTTTCTTTCTTTCTTTCTTTCTTTCTTTCTTT
>JANHFL010004677.1:46260-60384 GCA_032468155.1 Oxyrhabdium leporinum
GTCTCCCCTGGTCCTTCTCTTCACTAGACTAGCCATGCCCAGTTCCTGCAACCGTTCATCATATGTTTTAGCCTCCATCTAATATCTAAGAGAGGTATGTAGTTTTTTTCCAGAAATGAGCCAGACTCGTAACTCCATTATCAAAAGACAACAAAATGAGGCTAAATGGGAAATTGTGCTTGAGGATATGAAATACTCCTCTTTCGTTGTGTACCTTTTGTCGGTACCTTGTAAGATTTGGTAAGTGTCCAATATTAGCTTATTCTATTTAAAACAAGAACAAAGCATCACCACTTATGTTTCCAAAGCTTGCAAGGTTTTTTTGCAAAATACTAACTTTATATTTTCTCCCGTAAATTGCTCCCCAAAAGTAATACAGGATTGCTACATCATCTTTTTTACTTTCCTGATTTGATTTATTTATTAAACTTTTATTCTGTCTTTATTATTTTATTAGTATTTTGCATAGAGCCATGGTGGCACAGTGGTTAGATTGCAGTATTGAATATGAATTCACTGATCACTCCCAGGAGTTCGATTCTTGCCAGCTCAAGGTTGACTCAGCCTTCCATCCTTCCGAGGTCAGTAAAATGGGGACCCAGATTGCTGGAGGCAATATGCTGATTCTGTAAGACCACTTAGAAAAAGCTGTAAAACACTGTGAAGTGGTATATAAGTCTAAGTGCTATCATTATTGCTATTATTTTAATAAGTAACTCAAAGTGGCAAACATGTATACTATTCCTCATTCCTCTTATTTTCCCCATAACAACAACCCTGTGAGGTGGGTTGGGCTGAGGGAAAGTGACTGGCCCAGGCAGGTTTCATGCCTAAAGATGGTTATTCACAAGTAACTCTCAGACTATCTGCATAAAATTGGGTCTGATCCATCCCAATCATATACAGTTGTGCCTGAATATTGCCTAATTTTCACCCCCAAAAAACAAAGTTACATCACTTTTGTAACAGTGTTACACAGTAATTGTTATTTAACTTTGCCTATATATTTGAAATGGGAAAGTCTTCATTGCCTTATTATTTTCAACTGTCCATGCCAATTTAATCCCATTTTCTACATTTATTCCTAGTCAATTGGAGACAGACATTTTGGCTCAAAAGAAATGCCTGTGTGAATTGGGCAACATTGATCTACTTGTGGTGAAGCATGCATACTCCTAATTAAAATATTAATCCAAGCACTTTCTCCCACATCCCTTATAAATTATCCAACGGAATTGAAAACATGTCTTCTGGAATGATGTAAGAGACAGTATATATTAATTTCCCAATAAATCTGTACATAGGCCATCTAGATTGTGTTCTACGAAAAACTCAATGCTCTGTCTAGGAATAATTGGTAAATATTGTTTTTCCTATGATATAACATCTCTTGAACATTTATGTTTTATATATATATATATATATATATAATCTCTTCTGTTTTATTGCTTATTTTATTTAGTTTTCTCTACTCTAGCTGCCATCTGACTTTGAAATGGTTTTAAGTTAAAGAAAAGTAATTATTCTGGACGGTCTCGGAGAAGACTCTTCAGAGTGCATTGGACTGCAAGGAGATCAAATTAGTCATTCCTAAAGGAAATCAACCTTGATCATCTTTTGGAAGGACAGATACTGAAGCTGAAGCTCAAACGTTTTGGCCACCTAATGAGAACAGAGGACTCCTTGGAGAAGATCCTGATGTTGGGAAAGATGGAAGGCAAAAGGAGAAGAGAACGGCAGAGGATGAGATGATTAGATTGGAGGGTCTGGCATGTTATGGTCTATAGGGTCATGAAGAATTGGACATGACTTGGTGACAGAACAACAAGGAGAAAGGATAAGCCTTCAGCAGCTTTTCTAGAATCCCTATAAATATTTTAGAATAAAACTCCCTCATCTCAAACTATTAGAGATGATGCTCTGTGTTGGATAGAGTTCAACAATATCTACAGGGATTCAGAATGGGGAAGAGGAGTTGGGAAGGGTTGGACACAACTTAACGACTGAATAACCACAATAACAACCTTTCCCTGGAATTACCGGATATTTGTAATTCAAAAGCTTGGGTTTGGGACCTGGGGTTCAACATGTCCCAGGCAGGGAATTTTGACAAGGCATATGTAACACCTCACACTTAGGAACATATAATGGCTGGGCAGCATCAATTTAATCAAACACCGAATAAGATGGGCCATCTGGTTGCATTTACGGGATAAAGTCTTTTCTAAAAACCATTAACTGTAATTGAAACTCAGTCAGAACAGAACACCCAAAAATTGATCATAGTAATTTATTTATTTTTTATACCCGGAATGGTACAAAATATTAAATGGGCTGTTATTCTGCTGCAGTTGTGGCACCACACATCTATTTGCCATTATTGTAACGGAAAGCAGTATTAGCATCAGCACCAGATGGATACCCTGCCAATATGAGATCTTTCTCCTCTTTACTCGCCTGCTTCCAGTGATGCAAAATTACCAGACACAAAACAGAATGGGACTTTAACATGTAAATGTTGTGCAGACTCACAAAGGAGGCTCTAGTCAAAATGGCTCAGTATTCACAGATGTTGATGATTATCTCCAATGATTTTTTTACATTGGAAGTAACAGCATAATTACAGTTGAGGCTGGCAGTTAACATATAAAACACATCATGCTGTCTCTAAGTTGGACATCAGGAAGAGATATGAACATAGGTTAGAGCTTTGTTAAGAAGTCTATCCTGCTCTGCACAATTTAAAATAATCCTCCAAAACTTTTCCTGCAAAGGAGATGGGAAATTGTCTCCAAATGTTCCTTGATTATGATTATTTGGAATATTCTGGAGTTGGAAGGGACATTTAGCTTTTGAATGCAATCCCCTGCTTAGTGAAGGGATAAATATTGAAGTATCATCGACAGATGGCTTTGCAATTTCCCCTCAAACACATCCAGTGAAAGGGAACCCACAACTTCTCTTGGAAACCGGTTCCATTATCAAATTAATGTCAGGTGCAAAGAATCAAAACCACATGTTAAGTTGTAGTCAAGCTAATTTATTGTCCATGCCTATGCACAAGAATCTAGTCAATGAATGATCAGCATTAATTGGTGCTAGATAAGAATGAATGGAATTCAAGAAATGTTGGGTTTGGAGTGCTTGTGGGTAATGATACTAGGCTGATTACACTCTTGACTTCAGCCCCAGTCTCTCTCTGTTCTTCTGTGTTTATCCACGATATCGGTTGGCTCTTCTGGCTGTGTTCAAGTGGAGGCTGGATAGCCATCTCATGTAGATTCTTTGACTCCAGCACAGCTTAGCATGTTGGACTGATGCTCAATATCAATTGATTGATTAATTGATTGAATGATTGATTGATTGATTATGTACTAACAAGTTGTTTCCAACTGCTAGCGGCCAAATAGATAGATTTGCACCATGACAGTCTATCCCAATTGAGGAGAATATTTATTCTCAGGTTTGAAGTTTAAATCCGATCTATAATAACAGAGATGGAAAGGACCTTGGAGATCTTTTAATCCAACCCCCTGTTCAAGTAGGAGAGCCTATATTATTCTAGACAAATGGTTGTCCCCTCTCTTCTTTAAAACCTCCAGTGGCGGAGTACCCACAACTTCTGGAGGCAAACCATTCCACTGGTTTATTGGTCTCGCTATCAGGAAATTTCTCCTTAGTTCTAGATTGCTTCTCTCATTGATTAGTTTCCATCTATCATGTCTTCTTCTGCTTTCAGGTGCTTTGGATAATAGGTTTATCCCCCTCTTCTTTGTGGCAACCCCTTAGATATTGCAACACTGCTATCATATCAAACCTAGTCCTTCTTTGCCCAAGCCTGTTCTTTGAAGTCTTCCAAAGATGTATTCATCACTACTGTAACTGATTCCAGTCACTTTTCTGCTCCTCATCTTCTTGGAATGCAAATTTCCTTTTCAAATTCCAGGCATTCCATTCCTTCAGTTTCATTATTCAACACATTCTCAAACACTGAGCTCTAAAAAGTTTTTTTGCAATTAGAACAAAATGTTTTAAGGCAAAAATAATCTTAATGGGTGGGAATAGTGATTAAACCTAAAGAAACATTAGACTCACAATATGTGCAATGTGGGCTTAGCAATCTGAGCCTGTTTAGCACACATTGTTTCCTTCTAATTGCAGAAACTTTTGAATTCTTCCAAGCTTAGCGCAACCTACTCTTTGTACGTAGATGATGCACTATAATCTGTAAAACAAGGGCATTTTCAATACTCTGTAAATGTGCAATAATTTAGAACTTGCTCACAAGAGAAACATAACAAGAACCCTGGTGGGTCAAATTAAAAGCCATTCTTTTACAGCTTTTTATGTCACCCATTATCTGCCTACTTTTAGCCAAAAGAAAACCCCTCACTAGCATCACATAAGAGTAAAAGCTCTCTTCCCAAAAGTTAGAATATTGAAAGATGTGCTACATGATCGAAGAGACACTAGATAGTTGTCTAAGTATAGTATGCCTTGATGAACCACTTCACTCCTTGGAGACAATTGTAATTCTCATCAAGTGTCAGGGATCAGTTAAGAGTTAGAAGATTCCAGTCTGACTTGATAGATGTATTAAATGGAAAAGGAAGAATGCAGAAAATATAAACAAGCATCTGTCACAAACAGTTACGAGTGTCACTGTTAAGAGGAAATCTAAGCCTTCTCTTCAAAGAGATATTGTTGAAGAGAGCACAAAAGCTGTGATATCTGATTGGGTATCAAATCAAGATCATGCTCTATCACTCTCTTGAACAGTATTAACTGCTTTTGATGACTACCATTTTCTCAAATTCAACAAAGAGTTTTGAGAAGGTATTGCAATGTACAATCCAACCCAGCCCCTAGAACTTTGATTTTTGGGGAAAAAATCCTTTGTGTAACAACTTCACTTTTGTGAATTTTTCTGCAGGATTCATAGACCAATCTTCCATTAATTTATCTGGTGTTTTGTTAAAAAACAACAACAATTAAATTGGTGACCATTACTCTACCTGATGTTTACCCTTTCATTGACTCTATCTAGTTTAACTGTGTGCATTTTTATATTTAAAAACATTACCTACATTGATCCCTAATCTCCCTATATATAATTGCAAGGGCTGCAGTGGCTCACGTGATTAGAGCACTGAGTCAAAAGACCATTGAGAGGTCAACAGCTCGGGAGTTCAAAACCCAAGAGCACGAACTACATGATGGAATGAGTTCCTGTCAATTTGTCCCAGTTCCTGCCAATCAAGCAATTTGAAAAAGTGCAAATGCAAGTAGATAAATAGGTACCATTTCCCATGGAAAAATAACTGAAGTATGAAAGGAGCCTCCTTGAGCTTCCCTTGGGCAATTATGATGTCACAGGCTAATCCTTTCAACCCAGAAGTGCCTTGTTGGAACTTGGTGGAAGCTGGTTGGAAGCTGGTGCTTCCAACATGAATGCCTTATTTTTAACTTTTTGTGTCAAATTTTGCTATGTTCCCATTTTCACATAATTTTATTCCTGCCTATCATTTTGACCATTTCCTGAGTTTGCTTCAGGCTAAACAACTCCAAATGCTGTAGCCTTCCTTTGTAGCCAAGCTGCTCTGAAGTGCCAAAAATTCTGATTTCCCTTTTCTGAACCCTATCCAACTCTACAATATTCTTTTGGAACTGTGATGGCCAGAATGGTACCCATATTTCAAGTTTGATTGCACAAAAGATTTATATAACACTATAACTACACTGGCAGTTTTGTTTTCACCCCTTTGTCTAATTATTTCCAGCATAAAATTCCCCACATGCTGAGCTCACATTTTCACTAAAAATTTCCACCATCACTCCAGAATCCCTTTCTTGATCTATCATCCTTGGAAGCTTCCCTTAATAGCTAAAGATGAAAGCGTTGTTCGGGCAATACAGATGCCCAGTTCAGCACACAATGATGAGTAGCAGCTCCAACTTCTGTTAACTCATAGCTACACAAATGTATTACCTATTTTTCCTTGGTGACATAACAGCACTGCTTTATTGCAATTCACATGGGGAGTTATTTATTTTACCTAAAATTTCCTCAGTCACACACTACATTACTTATATCTTGCTTTATTAGTACTTATATCATATTTTCATATGATCCTTTCATATCATACTATATAATATTAACATTTTTTTATGTAAAGCCAGGCACCTTGCTGTTTGATTGCTTTAAGATTGTCTGCCTTTGAAGTACAAGGTCTTTGTCTTTAATATCATATTGCAGCTGAGGAAATAGCTGACATTTAAATGGAAAACAAATATTTCCTTCCAGAGCTGCCACTTCTGTGGTGCCATCTCTGTTAGCATTCTGAAGTGTTAGAGTCACTCACCACTTCTAAGTGCATCAATTATCATTTCACACTTCCCATAACTGGTGCATTAAATGTTCTTGTGCAGCTATGCAGAAGTAGTAAATGTAAGACATGAACAGATGGTGTGGCATGAATATGTATGTGTGCGTGTGTGTGTACACACACATACGCGCATACATACACACACACACACATGCACATATGTGCATACTATGATCTAATTTAGCAGTAGACTTCATAAACCTGGCTTCTGTTGCATTTAACAAACTCTGATCACCAAGACCCATAGCAAAAGATAAATACAGTTATCCATTTGGGAGGTTTCAAACATCTGGAGTGCCTCAAGTTGCTCAGTTTTGATTTTGTCCTTGATCTTATCCTTTACAATTACCTTATACTCTTATAATGTCCCTTATAAAACTATACCAGACACATGGAGATGTATAAATGTGCCAACAAAAAACTCCATAAGAACAGCAATTGTTCTTTTTGTAGTGAAGTTTAAAGATTTTTAACAGAGAAAATAGATTAAAACTGGTAGGAGTTAGCTCTATTTCTGATGACTATGCTAAAAAATTAACTGCTATATTGTCCAAACAAATTAAGTCTGAGCAACCTGGAGCAGTTCAAAAGTTGAGGAAAATTGTTGATGTGGTTTAATTTAGCAAATAATAGAGATGGCATATATTTTAATATATGGTTTATTGATCTTATCCCTTTCTTTTTATTCTGGGAAAAGATGTATTGATTTCAAACCTATAAATTCCATAGAAATCCACAGACACATATATAAGCTTTTTTATTTCAAACGCTGTTTAGATGCTTATTGATAAGGCTGCTACAGTGCCCATCAGGCCATAAATGTGTTCTATAGTAAAACAAATATGTTTTTCTATTAACCTGTATAATATATATCCCACTGAAAGCAGTGTTCAAGATGGCTGATAAATGCAGTGAATACCCACAACTGAGAATTTAGAAGAACTCAAGATTAGATTTTCACCAATGAAATAAAACTTAGCCGTCCAGTTTTATGATCATTAAACCTTAAGGTAAATCAGAATAAAGTCATATTATTTTTACAGCCAGATTACAGAAGCAAAGGCTTAATCACGTTTTCTCTTTATACTCAGATGAAGAAGGCCAGCATCCGTGAAAATATCCGACATGAGATTCCTCCCTTTCAGCTAAAAACTAAACTAAAACGAGTCATGATCATAAATTGTCTTGAACAGAGAACAATTAAGAATTTAAAAGATCCTCAATTCTCCCTGGTCACTTCTGAATGCTCAAAGAGGCAATCATTTAAATCAGTTTTCCTTCAACGCAAAGAATAAACAGTAGCAATAGCACTCCTTAGACTTACATACTGGTCCATAGAGCTTTACAGCCCTCTATGAGCAGTTTACAGAGTCAGCCTATTGCTACCAACAATCTGGTTTTTCACTTTACCGACCTCAGATGGATGGAAGGCTGAGTCAACCTTGAGCCAGTCCTGGCTGTGAATATAGTTAGCCTGCAATACTGCTTTCTAACCACTGTACCATCATATACCTCTTAAATCAAGGGTGTCAAACTGGCGGCCCATGGGCCAGATGCCTCATCCACAGGCCACACCCACCCCAGCCCCACGATGGGAAAAACATCACGAAACATTACGTGACGACAAAGTAATGCCGCAGGTTTGACACCCATGTCTTAAATAGTTCCTTAAGTCAGGTAGGCCAGCAAAGGATATCTTGAAGATCAGAAAGAAGATGGAAAAATAAAAATATTGAGGAGCTGCGTTGCTTTACCAATTAATCAATTGATTCTTATTTAATTATCAATGAATAATTAAAAAGTAAGCCCATGTCTGTTTAAATACCTAACATGAACAGAAAAGTTCAAAACATGCATTTTCTTTTTACCTGATGGATAGCGTGATGAAACTGTTGGGGAACCCAGAAGAGCTGGGAAGCCATCCATTAAAATTTTCACAAAAAAAGCCTGTGATTCTTTTGCCCATAGTTGTTAAGCAAATCATTGCAGTGAATTTAGCTCACCTGATTGACTTTGCTTGCCAGAAACTGGCCAATGGCAATCACATGTGCCCAGTATGCTGCAATAACATTCCAGTTGCCAAACACTAAAACTTTGATCATGTGACCATGGAGATCCAGCAATGGCCATAAGTTCAAGTACAGGTGGTAAGTCACTTTTTTCAATGCCGTTGCAACTTCAAATGATCATTAAATGAATGGCTTAAGCCAAGAACATACCTATATATCACAGGACTACAATTATTGTTTGATATTCATTCAGTTGATCAGCTAGCATAAGGGTAGTCCTTGGCATACAACCACAACTGAGCCCAACATTTCCATCGCCAACCAAGACAGTTGTTAAGTGAGCTTTGTCCCATTTTAAGACCTTTCTTGCCATAGTTGTTAAGTGAATCACTCTAGTTGCTTAGTTCATAATACAGTTATTAAGTGAATCTGGCTTCCCCGTTGACTTTAGCAATAGCACTTGGACTTATATACCGCTTTACAGGGCTTTACAGCCCTCTCTAGGCAGTTTACAGAGTCAGCATATTGCCCCCAACAATTTGGGCCCTCATTTTACCCACATCAGAAGGATGGAAGGCTGAGTCAACCTTGAGCCTGGTGAGATTTGAACTGTCAAATTGCAGGCAGCCGGCAGCCGGTAGAAGTAGCCTGCAATACTGCATTCTAACCACTGAGCCACTGTGACTTTGCTTGTCAGAAGGTCATAAAAGCTGATCACATGATCCCAGGACACTGCAACCATCATAAATATGAGCTAGTTGCCAAGCATCTGAATTTTGATTATGTGCCCATAGAAATGCTGCAATGGTCATAACTGTGAAAAATGGTCATGTTTTTTTCCAGTGTTGTAACTTCAAACAGTCACTAAATGAACTATTGAAAGTTGAGAACTCCCTACATTCACCGCCTTTGATAGTGTTGATGTAACCAACTTGTGACTCTGAATATGCGTCCCCATTCTACGATGCAGGCCCAGATAAGGTTGATCTCCTGACTATGCCAGGTCATGATGGCATAGCTTGGGAGATAGCACGAGACATAGCAGGATTATGCTCCCTAAAGGAGTATGAGACAGTAACAATTGCCAGTATAAAACACGGGAATTGCTAAACGAGTGCAAATGGTGGATGATTACATTGGGAGTAATTAGAATGTTTTTATGCACTACAAATTATTGTCCTGGGAGTAAAACCGGATGTAATTACTTTGGGAAAAAATTGCAAAGGATAAATGCATCTGTACCAACAGTTCTTGGTGAAGTTTCCAAGAAAAGCTGATTTTTAATTCCAGAAAGAAGGTTGTGGGAAAATAATGAGCAGTTTTAATCGCCAAGGAAGAATGGTTATGATAAAAATAGGTTGATCTAAGAGAAATGACTGTGAGATGCTCATTGGTAAGGAGAAAAGAATAAGACAAAAGACACCAGAGACCAAGCATGTTGCATCCGGCAACTTTAATCATCACAGCAGGAAACCCAACGAGGAAATCTAATGAACCAGCCTTGCAAGAGAAAGTCCTTAATATTTGGAAGAAGAAAAATGGGTGATTATTTCTTTTTGCAAAGACGACCTGCCAGTTACAAAAACGTGCTTGAGCAAATGGTACGGAAGAATATATCAAGGAGATTTATGCAAACAGTAATTATGTAAATACGAGAAAGATTTCAAATATATTAGTTGAAAGGCTCATCATATTACGGATAGAATAGAAAGCGAATCAATTTGGGTAGGTTTGGGGTTTTTTTTTTTGTTTTTTGTTTAATCTTCTGGTTTTTGTTTTTTGCTGTTATTTTTAAAATAACTGTGGGCATCTATTAAACTGGTAACTGGACTCAGACAGAGTGATTGGCCTGAGATTACCCAGTTGGCTTCATGCCCAAGGCAGGATTGGAACTCATGGTCTCTTGCTTTCTAGCCTGATGTCTTAATCGCTACACCAAACACTGGACATTTTGTTTCCATTTACTTTTTAATTATAATTGTTTTATAATTATAAGACACCGGAGAAATTTTACCTCTTTCTCTTGTGCCCTTCATGGGGAATAACGATATCCCCCTTGCTTTAACAACTACAATTAGAAAGCTGTTTTTGGAAAGGGTTCTAAAGGACGTCCATGATTTGAGGGGTCAAACTAGACAACCCAAGGGAGAGCTTTGTATCTCAGATATTTCCCTTTTCAGTGTATAAAATGTTAGAGGAGAGGTGTAACTCAAAAATAACTTGGCTTTTCTACCTGGGGTTGAAAAAGTTTTCCTTTACAGTTTAAAGCAGATTAAAATAGGGCAGGGGGCTTGCAAACTGTAGGCAAAGGCAGCACTCTCTTTTATTTTACTTTATTTATTATTAAATTTATATGTTGCCCATCTAACTATCCAGAGATTCTAGCCAGCTTATAATACAATAGAATAGCAATAGCAATAGCACTTAGACTTATATACCACTTTTCAGTGCTTTACAGCCCTCTCTAAGCAGTTTATAGAGTCAGCCTATTGCCCCCAACAACTTGGGTCCTCATTTTACCCACCTCGGAAGGATGAAAGGCTGAGTCTACCTTGACTGTAGAATAATAAATATAAGAACATTAAAATTACAATAACGGATGACAGAAAAAAATTGAAGATTACTGTAATGTTTAGCCTAACTCTGTTGACTAGGATTTTTTTTACATATGTATGATTAGATGTTGGGTCACTTTGAGCTTCCTCTGGAATATTTCTTTGTTTAATATACTATTTTTGTTAAATAAGGATGGGAAAGTTTATAACTAGAGGTAGTCCTCTACTACAATAGTTACAATGCTACTGAAAAATTTGACTTATGAGCGTTTTGCAGTTATGACCTTTGCAGCATCCCCGTGATCACATGATCAAAATTCAGATGCTTGGCAACTGGTTCATGCTTAGGACTGTTGCCATGTCCCAGGGTCACGTGATCCCCTCTTGCAACTTTCTGACAAGCAAAGTCAATGGGAAAGCCTGATTCATTTAGCAACCATCTTACGAACTTAATAACTGCAGTGATTCACAACAATTGAAGCAAGAAAGGTCGTAAACCAGGGTAAATGTCTCACTTAGCAACATAAATTTTGGGCTCAACTGTGGCCATAAGTCCAGGACTACCTATATCTGTAGACTGGTTTTGTCAGGGAGGCAAACCTATCAGATTATTATTATTATTATTAGTAGTAGTAGTAGTAGTATTAGTATTATTAGTATTAGTATTATTAGTATTAGTATTGTTGTTGTTGTTGTTATTGTTATTGTTACTGTTGTTGTTGTTGTTATTATTATTTGCTTTTCAACATCCAGCCAGGGTGGACTTTTTGTATTCAGTGTTAGATCTATTTAACATTGGAGATTTTTTTTCCTTCTATTTTTGTACACTAGATTTTGTTTTCCTCGTTGCTAGTGGTGGATGTTTTCTATTTTTCTGTTTTGTATGTTATTCTTGTTGATAAAAGAAAAAAATAAAATAAATAAGAATCAGATTTTAAAAAAAACTACAGAACAAGAGCATCATGGAGATGGTAACTTGCCACCTGCTTGGTTAGCTAAAATGTTTAAAAATATGGGTAGCAAATGTCACCAAAAAAGGGCACATTTTATCATATGTGGTGGACTTGTCTCAAAGCAAAAAAAAATATGAACAAAGATACACAGATGTGTAGAAATGATGATAGGAAAACATGTAGATTTTAAACCTGAAACTGTTTTTATTAGGTATAATATCAGAAAAAAAATGATAAGAAAAGTATTTGTTTAATATTACAAGTCTTAACAGCAGCGAGGATTATATTTGCACAATACTAGAACAATGAAGATATACCGTGAGATGAAGAGGTAGTCAGGAAGATTCTGGATTGTGCAGAAATGGATAGATTGACATTGAAAATTAAAGAGAAAGTAGATGTAGAATATTATAAAACATCAATTGTGTCTGACTTTACATAAAACATATTTTACCAATGATTGGAAAAAAGGGGTGGAGATTAAGAATGTAAATTTGTATTGTTAAGCAAATTAAATACCCAGACAACACAATGTTTATTAAGCACTAAGAAATTTATGTAATAGAAAATCAATAAAAATCAATAAAAAATAAATAATATGGAGATTGAACCTTCTCTACTCCAGCTGCCATGTCCAACATGGAGAACCTCTACTGAGGCTCCAATCCAACCAACAGAGTTACATTTTAAGACCCGTCCAGAAAAGGAAAGAAAGAAAAGCATTATCTGTTTATAAATGTGGACAAATATCTCCTATTTTGTGACTTGTGGCTATTTACAAGCCTACTGGAAGGAGAGAATGTCCAAGGAGATTAATTTCCTAATGGAATAATAATAATAAAAAAAGATTTGCTGAGCAGCGATAAATCATATCCCTTGAGGCTAATTTCAGGTCTTCGATTCAGCTCCCATTTCTTTTCATTTCTTTTTCAAACTGTCTCGTCACTTAACTGGACACCTGAGATTACCTAATGTGCAGATATTTCCCTGGCCTGCTCACCTTTTTTTTTGTTTTAACTTTTGCAAAGCTTGGGCACTTTATCATAAAGCATGCTTGGTGCAAATTAAATGGGATGGGGTTTTTCTTTTAATTGCAAGTGTGATGCTATTGAACTCATTGTGCTGGCTTGCCATGGAATTTATTGGTAAGCCATGAGTTTGCATCAGCCCGAACTCTGATTCGCTTGGCTTGGCTCAGAGTTCTCATAGGGTTACTTCACTTGGATGAAAAATGCCTTAAAAAGGCATACAATAATGCCTTTTTGTAAGTTGTTATTTATCATAACAATGGCTACCTTAAGAGATGTTGAATTATCATGGCCAAGCAACCACATGTGTAGAATTCAACCTAATACTTTAATGCATTCTGCCTATATTACAGGAGCCTCCTCAGTCTGTGTTCTGACCCAGCCTTCATGAGCCCCACTCAACAGCCTACTCGTGAGGAGAAACCCCTTTTTATTTAGAAAAGCAGGAATTCACAACATTCACTGACAAAGCTCCAGGTCACAGATCCATAGGTGATAACAGTCTCTGAGTTCCCTTCAGGGAGCCTCAATTAGCACTTCAATCCCAACACAAAGAGTCCTGACCAACCTGGTTAGTGGCAAGGAAATCCTAGCAAGGAATCCACTGGAGGGAACTCTTCTGGAGAATGAACAGTTGTCTCCGACACCCATGCCTCCCACACCCCTCCTCCTTATATCCCAGCTAGGGAGGGGCTTGTTAACAACTCCTTTTTCTGGATAGCTGACCCTCAGTCATGCATTGCTCTCCTCTCTGCACTTGTCTGTGCATATGCGCATCTGAGACAGGGCCCAGCTGTTCCTCCCCCTCGCTCATCTCAGGCCCCAAAAACAGCTGTCTCTCTGCCTGAACATAAGTAGATGGGTCCTGCTCTGCATCTGGCTCTGAGACCTCCTGTTCCTCAGAGTCTTCCACCTGCTCCGATGGTAACCCAGGCACCCCCTCCATCTCCTCTGACTCCTCTGACTTGACTACCATCTCCACTGGCAGTCTACAAACCACAATAGTCTGCTTGCCTTCTCTTGGGAATAAACAAATAAGGTCTCATGTACCTTAGGTGTGTGGGGGTCCATCCTAAGTCTCTTGCAGCTGCACAACGTTCAATGCTCAGTCCTTAAATATTCTTCTTCTTCTTCTTCTTCTTCTTCTTCTTCTTCTTCTTCTTCTTCTTCTTCTTCTTCTTCTTCTTCTTCTT
>JANHFL010004680.1:14537-30881 GCA_032468155.1 Oxyrhabdium leporinum
TTGAACCGCTAGATTGAATCAGCAGAAGTGGCCTGCAGTTCAACACTCTAACCACTGCGCCACCTAGGCTCATTATTATCTCTGGTACATTTTTGTACCAGAGTAAAAGCAGTGGGAATTGACCCCAGAAAGCTGAAAAACGTCAGATTCATTCATTTGAGGATCTCTTGTGCTCTCTGAGCTTGGTTGTTATTTTCTTGCAGATATTTCATTAGCAAACCAGGTAACATCATCTGATTCATTTGATTTTGCTATTTTCTGGTTTCCATGACCCAAACTAGAAGGACAACTTTATGATCAGATGAATAAACCTGAGAGCACCCATATGACAAAACTACGCATTCATTATCACGGACAATTAGGAGTTCTGTTTAAGTTCATATCCATTGTTTCAATGGGATCAGATGAAAGATTTCAAGGTATGGAATAAAGGTAACTGGTATGTTAGCGTTTTTTTTCAGAGAAGTGCAAAGTTATTTCTTTATGTTCATCTCATCTTTTATGATACTAGTAAATAGAACTAAGATTTATATCATTTGTTTACATTTTAAAATATCATGCTAAACCTTATAATCCCACTTCTTTAAGAGTAATAGATTAATATGGAAAAAGATTTTTTATGGGCGTGTAATTTATGAAATAAAAAAGTAAAATGCATGTATAGTACTAAACAGAAGGTTGGGAGCAAAATTGCTGATAGCTTGTGGTGTTTTAAGAAAGACATACTTTTTTTTTCCTGTGTAGTCATTGTGACAAGACATAACAATGCCATTTGCATGATCATTTCACATTTATTTTCCTGACAGTATAATTAGATTATTATCTGTAAAAACAAAGCTCATTCATATCTTTGTAAAACACTCACACTAACAATAATAGATGAATAAAATGTAATTACATGTATGCTATTTGGAAGAACATACACCTGTTTGAATAGGAATGTATTGTTAAAATGAATATAAAGAATTTGTTTTCTGCTTAGTGCTGATTAAGTCTGATTTATGTCTACTTTTCATTTTTCTAAGCTTGAGTTCATCCCAATACTGCATATGTTTGCAATAGTTATTTTTTAATCTTTCTATACATTTTCAAGCCATTTTCCTTAAAATAATACACTTTTTTATTACTTTCATTAATAAGTCCCTTTTTAGACATAATAGAGAGACTGGAAAAGTGTGTTATATGGAAAGATAAATTCATTGGAATTGGCACATAGGTGCATATTTTAATAGGGAGTTACCCAATTTCAATACCCTACACCTAACTTCATACTTAGCTAGACTATTGGTTAATTTAGTTGAGTGGTGCCTTATAACTGTAAGTCGCTTTCTAGGTTTTTTGTCAGTATTTTTCTATCATTGATCTACAAACTTTCCCAAAGTGAAAGTCCCCCAATATAAATAACATAAATGTTAACTGTTTACTTTGTTTTGTATATTATATTCTTTAAAACATATAAATTGGTTAATATATTTAATTTATAAACTGATTCTAAGGTATCAAAAGCATTTATTTTGATTTATTTAGAATGTAAATTTATAATTTGGTAATTATGTGGTCTGAGACGGAAATGGGAATGCACACATGTCAATAGGTATGAGCAATTTTATCCATTATGTAGTATTTTTTAACATGGTGCCTAAAGCAATTCAAATGATCACTATGTAGGGTTCCTCTCCCCCCCTCCCCAATATACACAGCAACCAAGCCTTTGCAGGTACAGCTCTCCAAGATTAATTTGCCATTTATCTGCAAACAAACTAGGTGAAAAATCTATGTTTAGTAATGGCTCATGACTATTTAAAATATTGCACAATAGCTTTAGAGCAAGAAAAAAAATTGCAAAACATTTGTAGTGCAAGGGAGAGGGAAACACCATTATATTGTAGAGAGCAGTAATGTAATGACTTGAATTTAACATATCCCAGTTAAGCAGTAAAAAGCATTTGCCAAGATTTGAGAATTCATCAATTTCACAGGAAATTAAGGCTGATCTTTTTTTGCCACTGGTTAACCACATGGCAAGGATCCCAAATGACTTTGAGCCCTGAAGAGGTAATTGAGAGCTGTGAGTAGATGCAGAGATTTCTTCCCTCCACTGAATTTTATGCTTATACACTAACTACTCTGCTTAGACAAGATCCCTCTGGGATTATTTCAGCTAACTGGAATACTCTGCAAAATTGAATGGTACGTAGTCGAGAAATAGCACAAGAAAACAAATTTATATGGAATTTTAGAAGTTCTGGCCACTCGCAGTTTAGTGGAATTATTACTTACAAAGCACACAGACACAAAAGATCCTATTAATGTCATCCTTCATTGCTAGTTCCATATCAGGTATGATTTTGAAATGGCTGATGGGCATGCCCTGTTCTGCCTGCTGGCTTCATCCTTTTCTCAAACACAGTTGTATATTGTTAATGTTCATGACCTGATCCACTGAGACTGTGTTGGACCAGAGTTGTAGATCTTACTTTCTGCCACAATGTGAAGGAAAAAAAAACCCCATACACTTGGTTGTTTTAATCCTGCATCTGTGCAGCAAAAGTGCTTGAGCGCAATATCAGGTATAACAGATGCTCCTAAAGCTAGAAGACTATGCATCCAGTGTCAGAACAGGTGTCTGAAGTGGCCCCAACAGTGTGTTTCCTTAGCTGCTATACAGGATCTGACTGCGTAAATCCTTTTGTATTGTATAGCCAGACAATTATAGAAAAAAAATAGAAAAATGTAACTTAATGAAGAAAGGATCCTTTCAGCTGAACAGCTGGAAGCACTCTCCATTTTTGATGTTCAGCCTAGCCAGATAGCATGATTGGAGCTGTAGTAGTCCTTTTTGTCCCTACCAGTGGCAAAGAAAATGAGAAAATTCAGTTGATTACAATCAAACATTTAAGGGGCATTGAGTGTCTATATGACTCTTGGATGCTCTATTACTTCTTGTGTGAGAGGCTTTTAGGTTTATAATTGTTGTAAAAGAATATACTTGATTTGTACAGTGCAAAATCACTGTTTGGGAATGGGATATCTGGATGAGTCGGAAGTCTCCTTTCCCTCTTGCACAATGATCCCTTCTCCACTGATCATAGATGTAGAAACTGCTAATGGCAGGAGGAATACAATCATGTTCTTGCGTAACTGAATCCATTTCCCTCCAAGGAAGGGATTTAGAAAAAGTGTTGCTTGATTAGCAGTGCACCTCTCAGTGTAACAGAAAAGCTTCTGTACTAAAGAAAGTCCCCTCTACTGTTCTGAAACAAGTGTGATGTGATGCAAGACTTAAAATGCTTTTCTTTTAAGCGATCCTTAAGTTGCTTTCTTGACTATTGTAGATATTGTAGGTATAAGTGGAGGGTGCGATATTGGGTGAACAGCCTAACCTAAACTAACAGAGAGGGAGAAAAATCTAGCTCCATCTACCAGGGCTAATCTACCGGGGCTAAACTTGGTTTCCTCCTCCAAGCAACAGTTATATTGAGACTGCCATAACAGAGACAAATAGAACAGCAGCCCAACAAAAATAGCATCGATCAGGAATAGAAAAATATTGGGGATGGGTAAGATTCCTTAATTCCACCCAGTATTATAAGACAGAGTTAATCAGTGACTCTATTTTTTAATCCCATTCTGTGAAGGAGGAAAAATCCTAGGAAGTGATAACTGTTTCAGACTTCTTTGTATTGGCTGAAATATCATATTGCTAATTGTGCTAAGTCTTTCATTGTTTATTTCATGGATTTATAGAGTGTACTCATCGAAGTTCTTTCCTCATTTACTTTTCTAAAACATATTGCTCGTCTGCTGAATCAGAAAATATATTAAGGGATTAATTTTTAATGTGTGAATCATATCGATCTTCCTTTTTTTGCACAAAAGAAAATTGAAGACTATTTTATGTATTACTGTACTGAGTAAATTTCTTCTTTCCTAAAACTAAGCAAAAAACTCATGATTTCTATTTATTTATTTAATCATATGCAAGATTGAGTTGGATTCAGCAACAAAATCCTGATGTTTTAATTCTTCTTTGTAAATACTGTGCTTGTGATTTCTAGATCCAGGTGCTGTTATGTTTTTTGACTGAGGACTCTACATTCAGGAAGAGTGTTTTGATCTGATTTAGTTGGATCTGCCAGTGGTGACCTCTTGCGACCATCAGTACTCTTTCACCCTGGAATACAATACAGAAATAACTGAGTATTGTATCATACTTGGTTCTTTGGTCCTTTTCTCCATTTCTTACAGTGGAGAGGATTAATCTTTGTATTATTCAAATGATCAGACTCTATGCAGTTAATTTAGCTGACCCTAGTAAAGGTGACAACCCTGCTACAAAAGAGTTCCCATCTTTTAGGAATATTTTTAGAAGACTGAAGAACCACAAATCTTATCCCAGTCTTTTATTCCTGAAGTCTGCGTAGAGGGAAAATGTGTGAATACACCGTGAAATGCTACAAAATGTACTTAAGGATGTTAATGAAGTCCACAGATGCTCTAATTCTGAGACAAAAGTATATAGTGTAAACAGATATGTAAATCCAGCAACTATTAGTAAGTATATGTCTTCACAATTAGATTAAATGTAGGTCAATATTGTGCTTAGTATCATTCTATTCATTACTATTACTTTTTCTAGCACATCAGTGTGACACAGTTTGTCTAAATGTATGGGCTTTGCTGTGAAAATTCTGGGAGTGATGGTGCAGTACTGCACTCAGGTGGGAAAGCCTTATACAGGTAGTCCTTGACTTATGACTACAATTGAGCCCAAAATTTCTGTTGCTAAGCAACAGTCGCTAAGTGAATTTCCCCCCACTTTACAACCTTTCTTGCTACCATTGTTAAGTGAATCACTACAGTTGTTAAGTTAGTAGCATGGTTGTTAAGTGAATCTCACTTTCCCATTGATTTTGGTTGTCAGAAGGTCACAAAAATTGACCACATGATTCCAGGACACTGCAATCAACATAAATACATGTGAAGTGCCAAGCATCCAAATTTTCATTATGTGACAGGGTGCTGCAACATTCATAAGGGTGAAAGACAGTCATAAGTCACTATTTTCAGTGACTTTGTAACTTTGAATGTTGTAACTTTGAACTAAATGAATGGATGTAAATTGAGGACTACCTATATATTGGATGTTCCATTTTATTTTTAATTTATTACTTAGTAATTTGCTCATAAAAATTTTCAGGAAATTACAGTTACAGGTTGCAAGATAAAATGTTTTTGATTATATTTAATGGAATGATTAATATAGTTAAGCTCAAAACCCTGTTTGATGGAACATTTCCATCACTTTTATAGGTTTGCGTTTTTGTTTTGTTATTTGTAATGAACAGAGAAATTAATGTGCTTATTGCTCGTTCTTTTTGTTCAGACTAATTTGCCAGTGTAGGCTGAGAATTCTCTCTTCTCTCCAGTGTTTTATGTTATATGACATCAAAACATCTTCAAACAATCCATTTCATTATTTAATAATTCATTATCTGAAAAGGAATACTTCTTTGGAGATACCTTAAAATATTCTGTCTGCAATTTGAATGGATGATTCTAGGCTTTTTTAAAAATGTTTTATTTTTTGAAACCCCGTTTTAATCTCTGAAAACAGGGAAATTATTATACTGGTACCCCAAATGTGCTTTTGTAACACTTTTTCTAATATTTTTAAACAGCAACAATAATACAAAATAAGAATTTTTTTATATCTTCTCTTAAGCATCTTCTCTTCTCTTTTGAAGAAAACTGCTCACAGTTATTATACAGTACATATTAAAATAACAAATGGAAAGCTGTTAGTATATCCTATGTTTATTACAGTGAACCTACTAGTTGTCACTTTAACACTTTCAAAGTAATTGAAGTGTGAACAAGAATTTGTTTTAAATATGTCACAATCTAATTTATTAAGACTATCTTAAAACTGGAAAAGTCATAGTAAAATACCATGAAGACTGATACAAATTCTTAAAGAATATATTGTTTTCTCTTGTAAATGTTCTCTGGTCTAGCCCCAAGGCTTTGCAGGTCTTCCATTATAAGTTCTCTTTTTGTTTAAATGCCATTATTTTTAACTTAAAATGGCAGGTTTCTGAGCAGTAGATTGAAACTTCGGAATGATCTGCAACAAGTTTGATAATGATCAAAAAAGAATATTTTTATAGTACATTTCATAGTTTAATATATGCAGCTGAGAAAAATGTTTGAAATGCTCCCTAGTAGAAATTTGACTGAAGATTGATATAGCTGCTTACTCTAGGTCAATGTTGGCGAAACTTTTCGGCACAGAGTACTGAAATGGAGGCGTGTGTGTGCGGGGGAGCACCAGAAACCAGAAGAGAGCTCCCCAGAGTGCACGTGCGGGAGCACTGGAAACTGGAAGAGCATGCACGTTGGGAAGCTGAGCTTCTGGTTTCTGGCATGCGCATACATGCCGGCCACCTGGTCTTCCGGTTTCTGGCACGCATGCATGCGCCAGAAACCAGAAGCTCAACTTCCTGGTGTTCGTATGCACGCCAGAGAGCTGCTCTTCCAGTTTCTGGCACTATTGGGCACGCGAAGACCAGCTGGCCGGTGCGCATGCACGCGCTGGAACCCAGAAGAGCAACCTGAGACAGCTGGCTTGCCTGGAGAGATGGCTCTGCATGCCACTTCCGGCATGCATGCCATAGGTTCGCCATCACGGCTCTAGGTCGTTGGAATGAGAAAGTCTAGAAATCAAAGTGAATATTTTCATACATATAATTCCTTTTTCTCATCTCACTACCATAGTAAATGAATTTCATTTCTCCTTCATGTATGCTTTAATGTTTTATTTTATGCTTTAATTGTTTATGGATAATTTAAACTGTTTTAATCCTTAAATAAAAAATAAATAAAGTCAAATAATGCTAAGCAAATGCCAAGAAGAGATTATAGAAACTAATAAATTGTCAAAAGGGTTGTTTAAAATTCATGGAAAA
Organism: Oxyrhabdium leporinum; assembly: GCA_032468155.1. Classification (NCBI taxonomy): domain Eukaryota; kingdom Metazoa; phylum Chordata; class Lepidosauria; order Squamata; family Cyclocoridae; genus Oxyrhabdium; species Oxyrhabdium leporinum. The sequence goes on from JANHFL010004680.1 coordinate 21,506, forward strand.
AAATGTTTGTTTAAGAAAAAATCATTTTCTTATTGTGGTGAATAATGTGCCAACATTACTACTGTAAGATAGCCAATATGACCTTTTTTAATGTCACACATCAGAGAACTTTGTGTAACATTAAGACAACATGACAAGAAGCCTACAGTTTATCTAAAGCTATCCCATCCATGTTTTTTAAGAATGCAAACCTAAAAATTTACATCGTCTTTTCAACACTTAGCAATTTAATTGAACACCAGTTTTTTAAAAAATAGGTGTTTATCAACAGTATTCTGTGAAAGTTTCTTATACAGTTACTATATGTATTGTCATTTGGTTTGAAAGGAAGACAACATTTGAAATGGCATTATTAGTTCAAAATGTCAGAAAAATTCTTATGCTTCACATGAAATCTACTGGAAACTAAATTGAAACTTGATTGCTATTGACTATACCTAAAATTGGTGATTCTATAAACAGAAACAAGAATGAGCTGAAATCAAATAATAAATTCATGCTTTATGTGCACGTATATATTTTTCATTAGCTGGATTTGTTCATTTCTTATTTCTGATCGGTTTGAGTTAGCGTTTCAGTGAATCCATTAGAACCCATCTCTTGCAATTAATAACCATGAATATAGATTACTATATGTTATGTCTCCAACAAATATGTTAGCCTTACTATACTATGGTTTATTTCAATTATAATATATTGAGTAAGTCACAATGATTAAATTTACAAATTAGATTAACCAAAAGCCATCATTTACAAATTACAAGAGCTGGATACAAACAATATTCTAAATATTATTTGATCTAGGCTAGAATATGGATATGGATATGTGTGTGAGTGTAAGTGTAATCATTGTATAGGGCTGCCCAACTTGTAGATTGTGTTGTCGCAGGATGGCTAATATAGGAATAAAACCAGAACAGTTGAGAGGATGCAGGACAGTTAAAAAGTGTGACTTAACTGAGACCAGCCTGCAATCATTCAGTTTCTAATCTCTAAGGATAGGCTCATCTACCTGTTTGAGTCTTGTGGGATATGTTGCTCAAGAGAGTGAGTGCCATGATATGCCTCCTGGATCTATTAGATGATGCTATTTTAGAGATTGAGTGAGGTCAATACATATAGTAATGGGCTAACTCAACAAATGCTTTGACTCAGTCTAAGACAAATTCTCATATTCCTATGTATTTTCTATTTAAAGGAATTTTATTAGCAGCAGGACTACCTTGTTATATAGACATTAAATGGTTGATGCTGTTTCATATGGATTTGGGGTGAAATAAGGATTTCTGCCGGACAAATCTTGCATTGTCATCTGTATCAAAGCTGATGTGTTTTTTGACCATTTCTTTGACAGCCTTTTTATGGGCCAAAGGAACTACTAAAAGAACTTCCTGCAGTTCTATTAAGCCATGCTTCATTAGCATTCAGCACAACTGCTAATGCACAAAAGAGACAAAACTGGCAGAAAAACATGAGAAGACATGATAAAAGGAGCATGCTGAGAGGAAGAGAAAGCTGTTTGCTAATTGAGCTAGAGAGAAAGATGACATTACTTGGGCACGCTTCCTGTGATTTGTACCTGCTTCACATGGAAGTGGGATGCTGCACCTGATCAGTTGTCAGTCGCATGATTGTAGGGATCAGTAGTCACAGTGTGTAGACAATTAAATAGTACTACTATTCTTCAGATGTCTTTAGTGGGGAAAAAAGAGACTATTCTGTGAATTTTTATCTCAAAGCTATATTTTTCTGCTCATCTCACAGTTTGGCTTACAGATTCTTGCTCCTTCTCTATGCTTTAAGTAACATTGTTTAAAGAAGACTATCACGATGGTTATGCATATATGTTCTCTCAAAGAGTTCACGTAATATTTTCCCTTGTCCCTTCCCTGTGAGTGGATTTGGTTCACTCATATCACACTAATTAGTTACCTGACACTGAGTATATTGGCTACTTTGATTAGCAGCATTTCAGACTTAAATGGATTTTTAGTTGATTTTTTAAAAATGTACTTTTAAAATTATCAGAAAAGATGGAAGAAGGTAAAGAATACTCATTGCAACAATTTAAAGGAGAGAGAGATATGCCATGAAAGATAGCACAATGGGAGAATGGGAGCATCACAGAGTGTAAAATTACTTAATTCTCTGTTCTGGTAGCCTGAATGACCTTGGTGCTAGTCCTCTTGATGAATACAGTGAGTAGGAAAGCAATTGGCATCCAGGACTTGGAACTGGAAGAGTGGATTAAACTGCTTTATCTTTTTCAATGGTAGTGCAGGAAATAAGGAGAGGACAGTCAGATAGCTATGATAACAGCTATTAAATTAGAATTTCTATAGTGAATCTCAAGCCAAAGTCTGTGAGTCTAAAGCTGAGAAGAAATAAGAGTGGTCATTATCAGGCAAAGTCAATATGTCCAAGAAAACAATTTAGTCACAGATTTCAAACAGAATAATCATTGCTTCTCTCTTTAATGCTGTAATTCCCAGCCGTTATGCTCTCACAAACTCAATAAGTGAATTGGACTTTGCTTTTGTTCCCAGAGAGCCATGATGTTTTCTTTTTAAAGTTCAGCATTTCTTCCTCTAATGGCAATGTGAATGCTATGTTAAAGGCTACAGATCATAGTGAGTAAGAGCAACATCCAGAGTAAAGCACATATTCTGCTTAAGCTCTGTTCCACCTACCAAGCTGGGAGGAGCTGTCAGGACCAAGGTATATGAAGAGGTATACTCTTCTCCCATTGTTTTCAAATCAAGATGCATGAAAAAAAGGTTCTATCTGTGGCTAGATACCACAGTATCTGCCCATTACAATGTAAAAGTTATGGGGAGTGATGAATACTAAAAAGGCTAGAGTGAAGCTGCAGATGATGAATAATTAAATGGAGGAATGAATAGAAGTATTAAGAGTGAATGCCATTAGGGGTAAACATCTGTACTGTTGGCAATTAATATAGGCATGAAAACATTGCTCTAGGTAGCATAACATTGATTTAGAATTTCACATGCTATAGTTTCAATAGGATTTGCCAAAATGTGCTTTGAATTCTGAGACTGTATCAGAAATCAGGGAGTTGGGCAAAACACAGTTCCAGCATTAGTTTGATTCTGGAATTTTACCCCAACATATTTGTGTCTTAAAAGACTTTATTTTGCATTTTTCAGCCCTAAATCTTGGTAACTGTTGGTTATTGACATCATTGTCCTGAATAATTTTGGTTCTCAATGTAATTGATATACTGCCATAACTTCATTCTCCAAGGCAAAACCCAGGACAAACGAAAGATAACACATGTGTCTGATTGGGAAAGAAATAAATTTTCTAACTCGGTAACTCTCCTCCATTTATTTCATTTATTTTCAAATTAGTGAAGTGATGTATTGGTGGCTTGAAATATTATACACATTGTTGAGAAAATAATCAAATTTGAAATTATATATATATATTTATACATATAAGAGTTGACCCTACACTGAGGGTCTAATCATAGCACCACAAGAACAGGCACTAAGCAACAGATGTGCATTAAAATATATTTCTTTTTTCTATGCTGATGAGCTTCCAAGAAGATGAATTAAAGTAAACAATATTTATTTATTTATTTATTTATTTGTTGGACTTTGCAAGACAAATTTCCAGATGAAAAATGTGCGCCAAATAAATATGTGCAATAGAAAGAATCCTCCAGCCAATAGCATATTTATCAGGAAGTAATTCTCTTTATTGATGGTGATGGGGGGGGGGGAGAGATTTTAGTGTAAATCACCTGATATCTTTCTAGAGTTGAATGGCTTCTAAGTCTTGTAAGCAACTAAAAAAACCAAAGATGTATAGTTTAATAAAAACTTGTTCATAGACTGTGTTGAAACAATGCTGTTGTTTGCTTCTTTCTGGTCAGCCAAACTGTAAAAAAATGTGTTTAGTTATTGCTATGTACGGGAGAAATGTTTTATTAATTTAATTGATTTTAATTAATTAATTTAATTACTTTTTAAAAAGTGCAAAGAAGAGCAATGAGCAAGAGCAATAAGATGATTAAGGGCCTTGAGACAAAAACATATAAAGAACAGTTGCAGGAATAGGGTATGGCCAGTCTAGAAAAAGAAGAACTAAGTGTGACATGATAGCAGTATTCTAGTATTTGAGCAGTTGCCACAAAGAAGAGGGGGTCAACTTATTTTCCAAAGCACCTGAAAGCAAGACAAGAAACAATGGATGGAAACTACTCAAGGAGAGAAGCAACCTGGAATTAAGGAGAAACTTTGTAACAGTGAAGACAATTACCAGTGGAACAGCTTACCTTCAGAAGTTGTAGGGGCTTCACTGGAGGTTTTTAAGAAAAGACTGGACAGCCACCTGTCTGAAATGGTATAGGGTCTCTTCATCAGAACCTAATCCACTCAGAATATTATGATGCAATATTCTGAGAGGGGCTGTTTTGTTTCAAGTCTTTCAAGTCGTCTAGTTTGATTAGTACCTGGATAGACTAGAGTATACTAGACCAGACTAGAGTAGAGTAGTTTATTGGCCAAGTGTGATTCGACACACAAGGAATTTGTCTCCAGTGCAAAAGCTCTCAGTGTACATGCAAAGCAACATAGTAATGATAATCATAATAATACCAATAAGAGGAATAAAATAAACTATTCCAAGTTCTATTATAGCATTTGTTTGCACATTTTCAGTTTAACATGTCAGTAATCAGGAAAGTAAGTGGCTATACACATTCACAGCTACATCAATGTCTAGAATATTTCAAAGCAACTTCACTGTGAACATTGTCTTATCAAGAATACAAGGTATACCTGTGCTTACTGGTTCATTGTATTAATTAACAGAAACTTTTGATCTGCATGCTGAATTTCTTCAACAGTTTTTCTGTCACTTAGTGCAATCATTTAAAACTGTGAATAAAGTAAATAGCAAAAGTGTGTGTCATTAGCAGTCTGCAAACACTGGAATTTGGTGATAATATACACTTTGGTGCTTGTAAAACTAATGGACTATGTGTTGTATGATTTACCTTACTTGTAAATATAATAGCAAATCATTGCAAAAAAAAATGTTCACTAAATTACAAGAACATCCATTGCTCCCTTATCTCCAATACAATTTGAGCAGAATGCAAATAATAACACAACAGAATATGACAGTATCTGTACACCATATAGTCCCATGGTGGCCATCCAATTGCATCTGGAATACATAAAAGCAAAACAAAAGTAAAAGTCATTTCATATTGTTCTCTGGTTACCAATATTCAGAGGCTTACTAGATTCTGGAACTGGTATATAGCCATCACTGTCAATAGCTATTAAGAATTCTATGCAAAATCAAATTATGCACCAAGACAATTTTGAATTAAGTAACCTACATAAACAATGTAAAATAACCCAATGGCCTCATGTATCTTTATTGTGCATAATTTAGTTTCTGCTGAAATGGAGAGGGCCAAGAATTACATGGCAGATTAACCGCTAGAAATTGGGCAAATTACTATCTGGCTTTGAAATGTTCACAAGAATTGTGTTTGTGTTCTGCTGAAGCTTCTCATTACATCCATGAAGATTCTACAAATAGTCCTCAACAAACAACCACAATTGGGACCAAAGGGTCCATCACTAAGTAATGAAGTTATTAAGTGAGTTGCACTTGATTTTTTTTGACATTTTTGCTGCAGTCATTAAATGCATCATGTAGTCATTAAACAAACCTGGCTTCCCCATTGACTTTGCCCCTTGGGAAGGTTGCAGTCATGTGATCAGGGGTGCTGCAACCACTGTGAATACATACTGGTTCTCAAATTTTGATCATGTTACCACAGGGATGCTGCAATGGTCATAAGTGTAAGGACTGGTCATGAGTAACTTTTTCAACACTGTCATAATTTTAAACAGTCATTAAACAAATGGTTGTAAGTCGAGGACTACCTGTGTTGTTGTGCAGGAAGAAATTAAATTATGATATTGTGATAAGACCACAATAATATTACTTAAAACAGCAAATATGTTCTTTTAATTTCAATTTTCAGCAGTGGTTAAGTGAACATGACAGTCATTAAGAATTGTTTGGTATGAGTGTTTTGCTAGAAAGTAGGATTAAACATCAGTTTCCAGCACAAATGTTGTAAACTGTGGTTCTGTGATTGTGGGATGCTACAGACAGCTGGGGGCGGGTTACCCAAGTGCCCACAATGTGGTGATGTGACTGCAGGAAGGTCTGGCTATCAGAACTTCGAATCACTAAGCAAGTGGCTGTAAGTTAAGGATTTTCTGTATCTCATTAAAAATGTAGCAATTAACAAGCAAGCAACATCATTTCGGTGTTAGATAACTGAGAAAGCCATAGAATACTGAAAAGATGTCAATATGTGCTTCATGTGCTTCACTGATTACAGAAATGCCTTTGATTGTTTCATTTCAATCATGTCAAGTTGTGATATGTGCTTAAAAATGGGAATCCTGGCATATCTCAATATCCTCCTGAGAAGCCTATGCATAGATAAGGAAGTGACACTACAGACAGAACATGACAAAATATAATAGCTCCAGATTGGCAAAGGAGTGACATAAGTTTATATTGTCCCCTTATCTATTTAACCTTAATGCAGAATATATATATATGAGGGAAGCTGGATTGGAAGAAGATGGATATGGTTTTAAAACTGGAGGAAGAAACATTAATAACAGTGCTATGCTGATGATACTACTTCGATACCTGAAAATGCAAATGATCTGCAAACTCTAATAAAAAAGAAGTCCAGGAGCAGAGTGAAAAATGGGACTAAAATTAAGCACAAAGACGACCAAACTAATGACAGCAGGTTCAATTAGCAGCCTTAGAATTGAAAATATTGAAGAGTAGGCGGTTTCTGTTTTTTAGGATCAATCACCAGCAATAAAAGAACAAGCAGTAAAAAAATATGCCACAGATTAGCACTTGCTGTAGCAGTCACAAAGACCTGGGAAAATTATGCAGATGTCATGATGTGATTGTAGTGACAAAGGTGGAAATTGGGCAGACAATAGTTTTCCTTATGACACTATGGAAGCAAAAATTGGATAGGAAGGATAGGAAGAATATTGATATTTGAAAAGATTCCTTAGAATACCATAGCCAGCCAAGAAAACAAATGAATGGGTTGTTGAAGGAATCAACCCTGGGTTCACTTTTCAGTCATAAATGACCAGACTCAAACGGTCACATTTTGGACACATTATGTGAATACCTAGCTCTCTGGGGAAGTTTCTAAGGCAGGGAAAAGGCGAAAGGTGAGGCGAGGCAAGGCGAGGCAAGGCAAGGTGAGGCAAGGCAGCAAGATTCAGTAGGACTCAGTTTCAGTGGCAATTTTGGAAGACCTGAAGTCCAGGCTAGAGTCAATATGATCCTGTAGAAAATGTATCTGTGAGGTTGGTATAGTTACCATAATTTAATTGCACATAATACATCAATAAGCCAGCTTTCCACACAGCTAGTTCACTGAGTATGTGAACAGGGCAGCATGGCAGGCTATGTATCTGTGCTATGAGTATGTAGAGATGCCAATTAACTTCAGGGAACATTGACAGCAAAGGAAGATTTGTGGGAATCTGAAATGTATGTCACCCTGCCTGAAGACAATTCACACTACAGTGGCTGGAAATGCAACGTGTCCTTGTGGGAAGAAGAGCCTGTAAGAGCCTTTCAAATGAAGCAACTCAAAGTGGAGAAGAGAAGCATTTTGTGGAACATGATGAGGAAGATAAGAGGAAGCCTATGTCTCAGAGAGGCAACAAACATAGTCCCCAGAGGATTTAAAATCATTTTTCCATGTAAAACTTCTGTTCTGGAATCCTTGCAATGCCTAGTAAGCTCTGTAACACATTTCAGCATCAGACTGCATTCTGTGTTTAGTTTTATGTTATTATGTTAACTATATATTATTAATATTTGCTATTTTTCTATATTTTTCAATAAGTCAGGATTTAATTCAGATGCCAGTGTGAAATACTTTGATATTTGCGAATTTCAAGTGATGTGTTATGGTAGGTGGCCTTAAATGATCCAGCCAAAAAAAAAAGTGTTATTAACTTACCTTAACAATATTTTATTTAGCTCCTAGACTATTGTTATAGTTTAAACCCACACAAAGAAATTCAAAACTGCAAAGGTTGCTATGGCAACCACAGGGGCCTGTCAACACCTCTCTCTAATAGTGACAAATGGTACTTATTACATCAGCACTAATTTCATCCGATCCCTTTCAGATGAAGATACTTAGTCCTCACTGATCAGATTGTATCACTGTAATTACTGAGAATAGACCTAATTAGATGGCACCACTCTTTATCCATTGCCTCAACTCAAAAATTTAGCCTACTTTTTACTATTTTTGAGATTATTTTGCAAATGTGCCCCAGTCCTTCTTATTCCAGGATCTTCCTGTTTAAACAATGTAATATACAATGATTCTCACCAATTAAGTTCAAGAAGTTTTAAAAATAAAAACTAATTTTAACATACATAAAGAATTGAATATAATTTCTTCATTATAAAGTTGTCAAAATTAATACCAATAACCCTTCTTAAATCTGAGGAGTGTGGGGTTTTTTGTTTTTCTTTAAAGGGATAAAACAATCAGGTCTTCTCATGCCAAGAAAAGAACAGGCCAAATGTCATTTTTGCATGTAGCCAACTATATGAAAAGCTGAAATAGACTTGCATGAAAACAGCATATAATATACTGGCTCTTGATATGATTTGGACACTTAATTTTAATTGAATGAGACCAAGTGTTAGTAGGGTTTTAAGAAAATCCAAACTCGCTTCCGGGCTGATGTCACAGCAGGATTGACACAGGGAAATGGGGCTACGTATCCCCATGTCAACTCTTCTCTGTCGGAGGGCCCCCCGAGGGGCTGAAGTCACCCTGTAGGGGTGACTAATAAGGAGGGACACCCTGCAGGTCGTGGAGAGCAGCAGCTCTCCTGCTTGACCCAGGGTTCTTTCCTTCTTCACCGAAGACGAAGAAGAGGCGGCCAAAATGGCCGCCATGAAGCTATGACAGCCGAAAGGAACCAAGGCTGTGCTGGAGCAGTGAGAGTGGACAGTGATCGGAGCTGGGTGGTGAGGCAGTTTTTAATTGTGCTTAGGACTTGACCCCAAGAGGAAACTAATCCAAAAAAAGAGGCTCTTTGGAATGTTTTTTAGCAGCGACTCAAGAGATTTAGAGCAAAGTGACACCCAAACAGGAAGTAAATTAAAGATGTAAAATACAGAAAGATTTGAATGTAAATTCTATTGGCATGACTTCGAATAGGCATTTTGAAATGCTGGATATGTGATTGTCCATGAGATACTATACTGGAGACTTTGTTTGAACTAATTTGAA
>JANHFL010004680.1:37274-49949 GCA_032468155.1 Oxyrhabdium leporinum
TATTTGCCGGTTCTCCGAACCAATCAAAATTTTCCCTACCAGTTCGCCTGAACCAGTGCGAACTGGCTAGATTTCACTTCTGATCATAACCCACAGCCTTATGGCATCATTTGATCCCTCTCCCTCAAGTCTTAGGGACAACTTTTAGAAGTCATTACACTTAATTTTAGCATGTCAGGAAGAAAAAAATATCTGGGATATGAGTTGCAATTACATTAACTGTATTAAATTAACTTGTGCCATTTTAATTTTAATCTAAATCAAGTCTGCTTTGGTTGTCTGTCAGAGGCTGTTTGGCCCCCAGTTTGGGAAAAAACTTCTACCCATTTCTGTTTTGTTTCCTTTTCTCATACTATATCCCCAGCATGAGAAAAGAATGTAAAACAGAATTGTTTAGGGTTTTTTTCTTTCCTCTCTTAACCCTTACTTAACTGAAACTCTAAAAATATCCTGACTAGCTAGTAGTTTTGTATTCTGGTTTCCTAATTCAGTGACCAATAAATCAGGCTGAGTTATTTTCTTTCATGGTTCCTGTTTACATTATAGTATTAATACAGCTGAAGTTTTATTTCCACAACTGCCTGCCTAATAACAATTATGTTCACAGTGAAAGCTCTGCTCATGTATAATATATTGCATATTTTATTACACATGGGAAATTTGCATTATTTATCACATGCAGGGAAACATTAAGGTTGCAGATTAGCATTCAGAGAATGGCTTCTTACATAAATGTTCTTAAGTGTGTAAAATATTAGGACTGGAAATGTCCCTGCTTTTTCTTTGCATATAACTCCTCACTTGCATGAATATATTTTAAATGCTGCATCTGTCACTGAATTACCAGATTCTAGCCTCTTTTGACAATTATAAAAATCCAATATTTGCTACAGCAATTTTTTTCAACTGCATTCCTATAATTTAATGGTGGTGGGCTTGCAATGGAAACTTCACTTCAATCTATGTTTATTTGGTATACCATATCACTACATATTTCAATGCATACTAGATCTTCTTCGAAAATTGGATAATGCCATTGCTCAGGGTAGAAACCTGGAGCCCTGTAACCAAATTACTACCAGTAATCATGATCACAACAGTAGTATATGATGCAGTTTTAGATTACATGAGTATGATAATTACTCTATGGCTAATGCTGTTTACCATTGCAACCTGTCTTCTTAAGTTTCAAAGTTTCACAATCCAAGATCAATGATAAAGATGGTTATATATGCAGATTAAAACTTTCAAAATACAGCATTTTCTGAAAGAAAATGAAGGTAATTCCCAGATGGGACAAAATAGTCTGAAGTTCCCTTCCTCCTGCAGTTCCTGGTCTAAAATTATCTATCTGCCAAAAAGTTTTAGAATCTCTAACACAGCAATCAATATCAAGTGTCTAGAAATTCAATCTCTGTTTCACTAATAGCAGATGCTTTAAAGATTTGATGGCTTCCTATGTTTCTTTATTGTAGACAAGAAAGAGGCATATATACTGACATTTTGCATATTATAAAACAGAGAACCAAACTCCATATATACATTAGCCATTACCACATGGTGTTTTTAGTGGGATTCATCTACTTCCTCCTCATTATCATAACTTGTATGTTAGGTTTTGTTTCTAATATTATTGTGCTTTTTTTATATAATAGTGTTTCATTATTTGCACAGTGGAAGTTTTGGAGTGATGGATATCAGAAACCATGAGAGTCTGAATTGCATCCAAGATAAATCCAATTAATAGATAAATAAAAATATTTCTTTTACAAGATCAAATCTGGGTCTCATCACCGGATTCAATCTTGCAACATTATCATGGGACACAAATATTTATGTGGCCCATATATTGGGTTGCCCAGGAGAGGAACAGAAGCTATTTCTCCTTCTCATTTCACTCATTGCTTACTTATTTTTAGAGAACAGAACTAGGCTTCAGAAGTGGGCATTGGGGGCCTACATGCTTATGGACCTAGGCAAGCCTCCAACCCCTCGTTGGCAACCCTGAAGCCATAAATATGGCCTCAGTCAGCGCTTCAGGATTTCAATGGGTGTATTACTTGGAACACTGACACTCATGCTGACCATGAAGTGTAATAAAATTTTCTGAAGTGGAACTCTTTGCATGTTTTTACAGCTAATAAACCACAGAGAAAGTTAGTAGAGATGATAGAAGGTATCAGTACGCTTTGTGCTGAAGTAATTGTGAAAGAGTTATAATTGAGTTTTGATGTAATAGCTGGTATTATTGGTTTATGAGAATATGGAGAGGGATTCTTCTAAAAAAATTGGAAGCATTTTTTAATTAGTTTATAATATATAATACAAAAGTAAAAAAGAAAATAGTGGGAAAATAGGAGAAGAAAAATGGAAAGGAAAAGTGTGGAACAAGGGGAAAAAAGAAAGAAAGGCATTGACTTCCAATTCCTTTTGGTGCAATAGAATCAGATAGTAACATCAAGCCTCAACTTTTTACTTTTTTATAATAATATTATAAACTAGTCATTTCTATAACAACAAACCTATTAATCGGTAAACTCCAAATCAAATAATATTCTGGTTTCTTTTCAGATTGTATAAATCTTTCACCTTTTAAAAAATTTGGAAGCATTGTGTAAACGGTAGAATGAGAATAGGGCATGTGAGAACATAATGTTTTTCACAGAAACACTTTCTAATATCAACTGCCAGAAGGTAACTGATAGATCACCCTTGCTTTGGAAAGAGAATCACAATAGCAAGATGTTTAGCTAGAGAAAATCAGAGAATAAAAAGAAATAGTCATGTGCAAACTAAATATTTCTTTAATCGGATTTTTATTGCACTCAGTAAAGCAGTACCTTTTTGTAGAGTGAAGATTTTTTGTTTCAAGTTCAGTGTTTTTTACAAGTTAATCCTATGCAGTTAGAGTTCAGAAAAATGTTTTCCAGAGGTAAGAAGGCATAGAATTATAATCATGCCTCTCCTATCAAATTGGATATTCCGTTTGCTGCTGCTGCTCTTTGGGGCAGTGTGTATGTGTGTGAATATGTTTGTTTTCATGGCAACAACTCTATTATTTACCAATGTACCACTGGCTTTAAAGAATTTATGTTACTTGCTAGTTTGCTAATCTTTTAATGAGACACAAGTGATATTTAAAGGTTAGTTTTCTTATTTTTTTAATATCACAGAAAGTGGAGTAAAACTCTTTTAAAAAATAAATCAGTCTCTAGTTTACCTTACTTGTTTTATTATTTCAGTGGAAGTGAAGAAATCCAAAAAGTTAAGAAATAAATAATTGAAATTAATCTGAATAGCCATTATATCTAAAGTGTTCCCATGGATTTCAGTCAAGTTACTGCTATTGGTTACAATAATGTATGCATAGTATTAATTATGTGGTTGAAGAAGAATGAGATTGATTACCAGGCCTATGCAGGCTTGGTAGTGGTTGTTGCCTATCAAGACACGATGTCCTTCATTTCATAACAGGAAGTATAGTGTTAATATTTTTGCATGTCAATATACTATTGAAAAAACAAATGAATATGCACTGCTAATATTAATGTGTAAGAAAAAGAAGAGCATGAATTCTGCCTACGAATTTATCTTGACTGCATCAGACATCACTGACAAATGTCTTGAAAGAACTTAATTGAATCTATCAGGCAACTTTCACAGTTTAATAACAGCATTTCTTAAATCTGGTACATAAAATTTAGCATCATTCTTTGTTGTGGTAATAAGAAAAGCATCTGTTAGATTGATGTGAAGTTTGAATAATCTTTATTTGCAATATGCACTTGGTGGCAGTTTTAATGAATAGACTGCAAAATTGGCTGTTTTGAACATGATGATGAGCTGAAGAACGAAAGCTTGCAATCTAAGAGAAATATCTTTATAACCTAACTGTATGGATATTAAACCTTGTTTATAAATGTTTTAATTTCTTTTTAGACGTTCATCTTTTTTAAAAAAAAAATTCAGTTCTATTTTGCACTGCTTTAAGTATGAATTGATGCTGCTATTTTATATATGGGCACATTTTATTTGCTTTAGTTATTTCTTGTATTGTTTGATTTAAAAAAATTGTAACCACATCATCAGCCAGCTTTCTTAAAAGGAAACTATAAATACTTAACCAAGTAATACCAATATTAACCCACAACTCACTTTACATCTAATAGCTTTATTCATTTGTGTACTATTTTATATTTAAGAAATTTATAAGGACATCCAACTCACAATTTATGACTCTGTTCAGAGCTCAACCATAAAAAGAAATCAAACATAAACAAAATCAAGCAGAAGTAATACAAGACTGAAATAACCAAGCACACTCATTCACATGGCTGAGGTTATACACAACAAATTCTCACTCTCCTACCAATTTTCTTTCTCTCATTCGAAAATAACTATGTTTACTTTTCTCCATGATTTCTCAAAGATAATATTTCTTAGCAATTCTTGGCAGTTTTCCACATTTTTTAAGGTGGTAAAGATGGTTATTCCCTGACCCTACTTCCATTGGTCACAAGCTTCAATCCTGCTTTTTCATTCTGCTGTTCACAGTTTCCAGTTGGAACACTTCCTTTTAGAGAACTCTGACCCCAAAATAAAAATTATTCCTTTTCCTGATGCTAGATAGCAGGGTTTTTTTTGTAATTTTCCAACTGGTATAAGTGATTATTCAGTCTTTTACTTGAACATACTGTATATAAAGCCTTTTTTAAAATTTACCTTTTTGATGAAATGGAACAATGAGAAGAACTCATACAAAGGGAGTCAGCAATCTGCCTATTGTCTATCAGCCTGATAATTCACCAAACATAGAACACAATAGAACCAAATTTGGTATGTTGGAGAAGCTGGCAAGGAAAAAAAGATTGAGTTTAAAAAATAGGCTAGATTCAACTGGATGCTGTGAGAAAAAAATAGATAATGCATTAGTGCATTATTTGAAAGGAACACTTGGCTGCCTCAGAATACCGCAGAGTTCCCAGAAAAAGCCTCTTCACTCCTTATCATGTGACTCAGACTAGATAGTATGCAGCCCATCCTGTGCTTTTTTGGTGTACACATTGATTATGCAAAAACACAGAGATACAGCACAAGGGAAGGCAGAAATATGCATAAATACAGACACACCAGTTATGTAGCTGCCCTGATTCAATCATACAACATACACATTCTTATTAATCTTTGGGGAGAAAATACGGCTTTAAAAAGTTTAATTACTGCAGGCAACTAATTGTTACTCTTACAGGTTATAATTAAGTAAGTTGTTATTATATTCTAGCCTTGGATTTGATAGGCTAATTGGGTTTTTGATTCTTGTCTATAAAATTTGTTATTTAGTTCCAACATCCAGTTTGCTTTATTCTGTTTCCTTGTCTTTGGTAGTCTTTTTTCATACTCATCTTGAGTAACCTCTTTGATTTTATACCATAGTTTCTCTTTTTTTGGGTCAATAAGGTTCAGGATGTCAAAGTGTTCCTGATATTCTTGGATGGCTGGGTATGTGCTCAAAATCATATCATGGAACCTGGTTGACATTGTTCTTTGATAAGTTTTTCTCTTGCTTAATTTTAGTTTCCTAGTCCATAAAGGCCAGCTATCTTTTCATCTTATGTCTTTGGATCTGTGCTTCAAAAGAGGCCATTGTTTTCTCCCCTAATAAATCTGTGCATAAGAGATGGTGATCCTAGATTTCCTAGTATGAAGACATTTTGAGACCAAATAAGTGAATAAGAGGCAAATGTCCACTGCAACACTGAATTCCTTTAAAGACTTGTTTAAAGATATTTTTTTGTTTGGGGGGACAAATTCCAACCTTTATTACAACAAATATAGACAAATGTAATTTTTCACTCCCTATAATGTTACAAACAAATATCTCTTCACCCTATATCACATCCCCATATCACATATCTAAAAATAAATCCATAAAGCATCAAGTTTTTAATCCTGGTGTCAGCAAAAACTCTATAAAGGGTTGTCAGAACTTTGCAAAAAACAAAACAAAACAAAAAATAGCCTCAAAATTTAAAACTTGATGAAATAAATCAGCTTGATATTCCATTTTACTTCTAACAGTCTTAATCTTTTAATCAAATATTGTTCTAAGATTTGATTTATCGTCAATTTTTCTTTATCCTATTAAACAGACTTCTTCAATGTTTTAAGATGCCTCCTTTGCAGATCCAATAAGAAAACATTTTCTAGAACATTCTCTTGATTTTTACATTTGTATATCGCCTTTAATTTTTAAAACTTTAGCCAGTTTATTTTATGTATCCAATAATCTATCCCTTTCCAAATCATTCCCTTAGTCTGTCATTTGCAGTTTTACTTTTGGTACTTTCTCTATCTTGCCAGACAAGGTTTATTCAGCATCTGTCATTCCCTCATTGACAAATATTGGACATTATCTATGAGATCCGACGTCATTACTGACACCATTGATATTGTAGGTATTAATTTCTGGCTTCATTCTTCAAATATCTCCCTTAATATTTTCAATATTATGATGTTTTATTTTATTATTTATTTATTTGTATGTACCTTTATTATTTTTACAAGTAACCCAAAGCAGTCAACATATCCAACATACCTTCTTCCTCTTATTTTCCCCACAACAGCCACATGAAGTGGGCTAGACTGAGAGAAAGTGACCCTCTCAAAGTTGGAATTTTCTATTAACATATATAAAGATTCTGTGATATTGTTATTAATAGATAGATTTATCATTCAAAATATCAGTTTTGCTCTGTGGATTGTTTAAAGACATATTGGGCAAGCCAAATATTAGACCATATATAAGGCAACATTATTATATTTTTTCAGCTAGATAGAAAACTGATTAATATCCAAGAATATTTAATTAAAAGTACTACCTATTTATCAAACATGGGAAGGGTTAGGGTTAGGGTTAGGGTTAGGGTATACACATAGTCTTCAACTTACAACTGCAATGGAGCCCAAAGTTTCTGTTGTTATGTGAGACATTTGATAAGTGAGTTTTGCCTCATTTTACGACTTTTTTGTTAAGTTGTTAAGTGAATCACACTGCAGTAATAAGTTAGTAATCTGATTGTTAAGTGAATCTGGTTTCCCCATTGTCTTGGCTTGTCAGAAGATCAAAAAACTTGCTCATATAACATTGGGACACAGCAATGCTCTCTAAAATTTACATTATACAACTTTTAACACAAAGATGTCCTTGTAAGTGTAACATTAAATGCCATACAGCAAAACACTTAGCACTTTGGCCCAAAGATGCTTTTTTCAAGAGGCAACTGGACTTTTTGGTTTTTCTTTGAAGAGTTTTGCTTCTCATCCAAGAAGCCTTAACACTGAAGTTTACAGAAAACTGACTCACACAGATCAATATTTACATTTTGATTCCCACCATTCACTGGAGCACAAAATGGGAGTCATGAGAACCTTGTATCACCAAGCTGAAGGCCTGCCTACCAGCAAAGATGGGAAAGAAAAAGAATGTAAATACATCAAGGAAGCCCTCAGAATGTGTGGCTATCCCAAGTGGGCCTTCATCAAATCTCAAAAAAGACCCTACAGAAGCTCCTCTGTAATAGACAATGATGAGAACAATAAACGAAGCAACATTGTCATCCCATATGTTGCAGGCATATCGGAAAAGCTCAGGAGGATCTTCAGCCGACATAACATATGTACACACTTCAAACCCAAGAATACACTAAGATAGAAGTTTGTCCACCCCAAGGATAAATCACCCAGACAGAAACTGAGCAACATGGTATATGCAATACAATGCAGTGAACCATGTGCAGATCTATACATTGGGGAAACGAAACAACCACTTCATAAACGTATGACACAACATAGGAGAACAAATACATCAGGACTAGATTCAGCAGTCCATCTGCATTTAAAAGACACAGGCCACTCTTTTGAAGGCAACAAAGTCCATAGTTTGGACAGAGAGGATTGCTGTTTTGAAAGAGGGATTAAAGAAGCCGTTTATGTCAAAATTGAACAGCCCTCTCTCAACAGAGGGGGAGGGATACGACATCATTTATCTCCAACCTACAACACAGTCCTTTCAACAGTTCCAAGAAGGCTCCATACCAACTTGCACCTCTCAGGTGACACCCTCCTCATGACACAGATAAACCTCCAGGTGACCTTAACGACCCACTAAAAGAATGCAAATGACCAGCTATCTCCAAGGCATATAAATCCTTCCATTCCCCACCATCCAGTCAGAGCTGAAGAAGCTTCTTGGATGAGAAGCAAAATGTCTTCAAAGAAGAACCAGAAAGTCCAGTTGCCTCTTGAAAACGCACTTTTGGGACAGCCATGACCTGGATGACTGAAACTCTCCATAGGCATTTAGCTATACACGTTGGGGTATATTGGTTGGTAGTTCATGCTGTCTTTATCTGTTTTATGGTATTGGGTCCCATTTTTAATTTGTACATTACCCAGAGACATTGTGAATTAGGCTGCCTTCTGCCAGGCCTTGGGCTAGAAAATAGCCAATGTAAAATGTTCACTGATTCTAAACATTAGTGTGAATTATGATCATGTAAGTCACTTAGGCAAGTTGCAATCCTTCTGCTTTATTTTCTCATACTGTTTGATTTTATTTGAACTTTGTTTGCATCCAAGACAAACTTGGACAGGCCAGTTCATATCTCCCTGAACCTACTGGAGAAAAATAGTGTAGGGATGACACAATTAAATAATGATATGTTGATCATTATCACTCTAATTTGCATTCAGGAATTGGGACCTTTTTATGAGCAAAATGCTCATTTGAAAGGTAGGTGGAGCCCCGGGATAAAGCAGACATCTAAATCTGTTACATTTTCTTCTTTTCCCAATATTGGGCTGCCATGATTTTAGTCCTTCTCTTAGCTGTCTTTCCTCCTTGGCATCTAGAACCTATTATGGAAAGAAAGAGGCTCTTTTGCCACTGTGAAGCATGGCATAGCCAGTCATGCATACGTCTTTAATATTTCTTGACAATTAAGGTCCAAATTAATCATTTCAGCGCGGAGTACCTCCAGAGTGAACAGAAAAAGCGACAGTGATGATTAAGGCAGGAAGTTCATAGGAGTAATTCATTCTGGTGCATCAAATAGGTCCTCTCTTTTGTACTATTTGCAATTATAAAAAGCCACAAAAGGTTGGCACAAAATGTTTGGTCCCAGGTAAGATGACAGATGCTGAAGAAATACAAGAGCCAACCAATTTTCCTTCAGCATCATTTGCAGCTAGGAAACAAAACAATTAAATTGACTTGGATGACAAAAACAGAGCTTGCAGAACATGAAGCTACTGTCCTGTTTTGCAGCTGTTGCCAGTTGTTTTTTTTTATTGTTGTGGTAATAAGTTTTGAATCTCATCAGTCACTTGTGATTGATTTAAGATAAGAAGGCACTCAAATCTGAAATATGCATACACTTTGCTTTGAACAGAGTTTGTAAAACACATCTGGTTTGTAAAGTTTGTTGTGTGTATGTGTGTGTGTGATTGGAGAGCATGTTGTGTTGCAAGAGGTATTTCCAGTGGTGATTGAAAACAGGAGACTTCAACCAGGTCTATTTTAATTGCAAAATAAGTCAGCTGTTAAACGTGAAAATTGCAGTGTGCACAGAACTATAGTGTGCAAGAAAAGCAATGTAAAAATAACCATTGGGAGGAACAACTGTGACAAGCAACTTGATAGTGTTGTATCCCTACTGCTGGGAGGGTTTCGTTGAATAAGTCACCAGAATAGAAATTGGGAGATGAGAAGTTCTAGTCCTGCCTTAGGCACAAAGCCAACTGGGTAACCTTGGACCAGTCATTCTCTCTTGGCCGTAAGAAGAGGAAGGCAATTGTCAGAAGGCACTTCTGACAATCTTGCCAGGAAAACTGAAGGGTTTAGTCTGGATAGTCACCAGGAGTCAACAATAACTCAAAGTGCAAACACACACACACTTTAGCAATCAACCGCACCAGCATAGAAAAATATAATTCTCTTTTTGGTTCCTTCACTAGCCAATTAGATTCTTATGGAAAGTCCAAACAGCATGTAAGGAAGTTTTTAAAAAGTGAAGATACCATCATGCAACTGAACGAATGCAGTACACTTAGAAGAGAGGCAGGAGTTTCAATAACATTGCTATCTTAATTCTTTTCATTCTCCCTGAAGGCTACATCTCCATGATGGTCCTTTTGTCCCATGTCAGTGCTCCCAAGTAAATCAGGCTGGAAACGTAACCAGAAGAGCTAATTCTATTTTATTGTACACTTACAGAATCTCGTTAATTCTGAAAGGTTTTTTTTCTTCTCCTTTTCTTTGTGCAGTCCTCCCTTTCATGTCTGACCATTTCCTAGGCAGCATCTTTTCTCCTCAACCCTCAAGGTCATTTCCACATGCCATTACATCCCATGACTTCTTCTCAAATTTCCAAATAGGCCCACTTGTCCAAAAGGATTGTCTAACTTTGTGTCACAGAAAGGGAAAAGCCACTTGGAGTAGAGCTGTATCAATCTTTCAAAGGAGACACTTGGAAATATTGTAACAGAATTCTAATATTCTGTCTCCAAAGGTGAGCATTTCCTTTCCTTGCAGACAACATTTTGATTTTTGTAATGTAAAACTGAATTTAAGATAATTTCTCCCCAGCTTGGTCAGACACTTATGTAATAAAGGTATGCATGAGAGTATCTCACTTTGCACTCTAAGCACATTCTGAAGGGAAAAAAAACAGTGTTCAGCAAAGTTGAGTCTAATTTAACTATGCTAAATGTGATTGTGCATATAAGAGCTCGAGACATACAGTTCTTTCTTTTGTACTGACCCTTCAGACGAAATGAATGGGGAGAAAGGTACGAGAAGATAGTTCTGGACTCTCCTTCATTTGCCTTACCTATTTTGTATTTTAATATACGGTAAAAATAAAACTACAGTTTCTTTTTTGGGGGGGGTGTTAAAAAAGTTTAGTGTTTAAAATTTTGGTTTACAACATTGCGTCATCAGTTTTCAGTTCATACATTGGAATAAAAAACTCAAATATATATTGTGTTTATTTTTCATCCCCAATATGAAGAATGTGATCAAAACAGACTGAATGAGTAAAAATAATGCTATGTTTAAGAGTTGGTTTTGGTGAGATAGATGTCTATATATATTTAATAAATAAATGCATTTTATTTTGCTTTGCTTTTAAAAGGTATATGAAAAGCTGATGGAAAATGTTAGAATATGAAAAAAATGCTGGTTGTTAAAAATTAAAGGCTAAAAGCTTTTGCTGGAAAAACCTCTTATTTCTAAAAAGCAAAAAAAAAAAAGTTACAAGATTTGGTCTGAAAATAGCTTATTTATTCCAAATAGAAAAGATTGAAAAAAAAAAGAATTCTAGAGATTATAGTAAACGGAGGGAGGGAGGGAAGGGGACAGACGACTTTGAAAAACAGACATTGAAAAGTCACCTGCTTTACTAGTATTATTTTCTTCTTAAAATCAGCCCAGCTGCAGTGTACAATAAGTTAAAAAAACAATGTACCACATACTCTTGTAAAAACAGAAAAACAGAATGTAGACTGCCTCCAGTCCTAATACTGGCTGCATTTATTAGAATAACCCTTATTAGTCTGTAGAATCAACAGAGGATTTGCAAAGCAGTCACTGGAACAACTATATTTCTAAATATAAAATTATGAATAGGTTTAAAATCATATAATGGCAATGCTGAAAGCCACTTGTGTCTTGCAGTATCTAATTTGGCTGAGCTTAAAACAGAGGGGAATGGATTATTGCCATTCATTACTTTAACTTCTCCATTCAAGAAATCACAAAATTGTTCTCAAACTGTCCCACTCCAATTTATGCATTGGAATTCTTCCCCAATGAGTTAGCCTTCTGCTGCATGCAGCTAGATAATTATACATGGATGATTTTCTTGGACCTGATTACAAAGCCGTAAGTGAGTGGTGCTGGCATTTGTGGGCAATACAAATGGCAATTTTCAGCTCCCAAATCTCAGCACAGGTGCAGTGGCTATCTTTTGATTCAATGTTTTAAATATTCCTTGATCCCTACTTTTTAAGGACCAGTTTCTTTTCTTGTTGGCCACTTATTGGCCATCTTATTATTATACAACATATCTAACACTGTGCATTTTATTCCGTACCTGGTTTCTTTCTCAACAAATGTACTATATATGGCAATAGAAAAATAACATTTCAAGAACATTTCCAAGAATACAAAAGCTCAGATAGACAGCTTTACTGTAGAAAGTTATGAAATCATTACAAAAGAATTTTGGTGACTGATATATATCAAATGTAAGCCCTATTTATAGTGAAATCAAGGTTGAAAATATTTCTTTCTCCTATCTGAGCCACACCTTGAATGAAGCAGCCCTCTATTTTGGATGGGTGGGCTAGTTTTCATCTGTGTTGTGTTTTGGTAACAGGTAGATCTTGTATCAGCTGTTTACTTTTGACTATGTGAGAACTGAGAGCCAGTCTGGGGCAATGATGAAGACAACAGGCTAGAAACCAGGAGGTTGTGAATTCTAATCCTGACTTAGGCATAAAGCCAACTGGGTGATCTTGGGTCAGTCATAGTCATAGCCTAGGTGGCGCAGTAGTTAGAGTGTTGAACTGCAGGCCACTTCTGCTGATTCAATCTAGCGGTTCAAATCCCACTAG
>JANHFL010004680.1:50049-69524 GCA_032468155.1 Oxyrhabdium leporinum
GCAAGACAACTTTACATAAGAAAGAATATTGCCTGGATTCCAGTCTACTTTGAAAGCCAAAGGTACCACCTTCAATCTCTGGATGGCTAGAAAACCTTCAGAAAAGTCTAGAAAATCAGTGCTTACCATCTCAGCAGTACTTTGCTAGAAGATCGATCGATAAAAGCTGATTTTAATATTTATAAGGAAGAACAATGACCTTTCACAAATTATACAGAGTGGCTGTAAAAGCAACAGAACGACACCTCTTCCACTGGAGGGAGATAAATCTATTGTGGATAACTTTTTCTGTTTTCCCTTTGAGACTCGGCTCTTAACAATTTTCCAGGTTTTTCTGGAAAATAATATGTAATTATATTGTTGTAGAGCAAAGCAAAACTTGTATATGCTATATACAACATAAAACTTAATACTGAGATGCATATATACAATTTTAGCAAGTGTTTTCTATAGCAGTTTATAGAAAACTGCAGTCTATTTATTGGTTCTTTTTCAATAGAGATGCCCATCCAAAAACAAAATTATTTGAAGCAAGATAATTTTTTGGAAATCCAAGGACTAACAATAAAGCAGCTTCAAAAAGTGAATCTTGCTGAATTATTTATTCTTCTAGTGTTCTAATCACAAGCCTAGTTTTCTTGCCAGGATAGCATTGTATGAACAAACTTATCTGTAATCCACCCCCTATTTGTTTTCTGTGTTACATTTCTTCATCTTGCAACTGGGTAGCACACCTTTTGAGTTGGTTTGCCTCTTTTCTCCAAGATCCATTGCAATCAGTGTCAGTAGGAAGTGAGAGATCCAGTCCACGGCTGCTCTTTTGTGGCATGTTGCAGTGCTCAGTAATTTCTCCACTCCTTTTTAACATCTCCATGAAGCCACTGGGTGAGATCATCTGCCACCATGGGATGAGGTACCATCAATACCCTGGTCATATTTAAATTTACATTTCAGTTCTGGGTGATCCGAATGATGCTTTAATTGCCCCCTTGTGGAGACTGGATGGGAGACAACAGGCTGAATCCTGGTAAGACCAAGTGGCTTTGGGTGCATGGCGTTCCTGGTTCTGAAACTATCATTTTTTGTTCTGGATCGGGTTGCACTATGTCAGACAGACCTAGGGTGCAACTTAGGGGTTTCCCTGGCCTTGTGACTCTTGCTCGATGAACAGGAGGCAGGTGGTGGCTAGGAGAGTCTCTGAGCAACTTCGTGTTGTACACCAGTTGTGGCCTTTCCTGAATTGGGAGTCCCTGCACCCACTCACTCAAGCCCTGGTGATCTCATGGTTGGACTATTGTAACATATTCTACATGGGGTATGGCAGCTTCCACTGGTATTGAATGCAGTTATGTGGGCAGTTCTTGGGGCCCTAAGGTGGTCCATGTTACACCACTATTCTGTGAGCTGCCTTGGTTGCCAAGGTGAATTCAAGGTGTTGACTGTCATATTTTAAAGCCTTCCATGGCATGGGTTCAGGTTATATGAGGAAACATTTCATCCCAATGGGATTAGTTTGCCCCACCCACACTGACAAAAGGGGTTTTCTACGGACTTGTCAGTCAATGAATTCCAGCTGGCAGGTCCAGGAGAAGGGCCTTTTCTACCATGGTATACATCCTATGGAACATTGTGCTCCTTGAGGTGAGATCCGCCTCTACTCTTTTGGCCCTCAGCTGAATGGCTTGAACACCTGGCTCTGCCAACTGGTCTGGAGCCCCAATTGGAGTGGGGTGGGGTGGCATCTTGAAAGTGATTAATTGATTAGACAGACCTTTGCTCCCTTCCTCTCCATCTTGGTCAATTAAATTTTAACTGAATTTTAAATTTATGGTCTTCATTTTTTCATGTTTTATGTTTCATGTTTTATATGGTATTTTATTGAATGATTGTAAGCCACCTAGAGTTGGCAAGATGGGCAGCATAGAAGTTTAACAAACAAACAAACAAACAAACTGGCCAAACCAGAATCGGTCGTGCTAACACAGAAACCAAGTAGCACTGTATGTCTGCTTTATATATATCATCATTTTTTTAAAATTAAAGATCGAATTAAATCTCTCTTTCATTTGGAAGATGAAGCCAAGCTTCTGTATTTTTTACCTTTTTTGAAAAAATGGGACAAAGGATTTCTCCAGGGGGGGGGCTCCTGAGGGTTCGCGGGGGTTCGGGCATACCCGTAGTGACGATTGTGGGCGATAGCCGAACCCCCAAATCCCACTCCTGCCTGGCCCCACCCATTCTCCCCCACCCCTCCCGCCCCTCCCAGGAGTCTCCATGTGGCCCGCTGTGGATGCAGGTAAGTGTAGGGCATGCATGGAGGCTCGGGGAGGGAGAACGGGATTCCCTAGAGCATCCAGAGCCCGGGGAGAGGCCATTTTCGCACTCCCAGAGGCTCCAGGAAAGTCTCTGGACCTCGGGGAAGGCGAAAACGCTCCCTTACCACAGTGCAGGAGGCCAACTAGGCCATGCCCACCATGGCCACCCACCCAGCAGCCGGGCAGCAAACCTGTTGCTGAGGTTTTTGAAGCCCACCCCTGATAGAAACATCTGTTTCCATTAAGCCACACCCATGTGCAGTTTATGCACTTTCTTTTAAACCAACTTTTCTTTTAAATTATCTTCATTCTCACAAGTGAAGAATTCTGGGAATAGCAGTCTCAAATAATCTGGAGGGCACGAGGCCAAAGGCAGTAGCTTCATGGCCTTTCTATCATCTTTAATGTTTGCAGAGCTGCTTAAAGGGTAGACTGTTCCATATAAGAAATCTGAATTTAAACCATCTTTTTGGCAATAGTTTTTAGAAAAACTTCAGAAAGTTTGTATGAATAAAACATCAGTGAATGCTCTCGGATGCTACCACAAACTATTTATAGAAGGGGTAGGATACAAATAATGTTTAAGGAATTCATCTTTATGCATGCTGGCTTTCCCCCATTTTCCTTCCAATTTCTTTCTTTCCTTTCCCGAAATTATTTTATTACACATATCATTATATGTAATTATGTGTATTAGTTCATACAATTAATATGTTTCTCAGCTTTGTATTCAGAGGTAACACAAATATAGAAACGTTCTGTTTTATTTGAAATAGCTTTACAGTGCCTATGCTATCTATGATTATCACTGTCTTAATGTTTATTGATTAATTCTATAATAACTAGAGGTTATTTATTTTGTTCCATTTGTTTAGAAAAAGCAGTTAAATTAGATAACTGCTAATACAACAATATTTTAAAAATTGAACTGTCAACAATGGGTATCCTTATACTTGTTAGTAAAATTTTCAGTTTTACTGAGTAATAGAATACCAACACTTTTTCATATTTTAAAATCTGCATATTCTTATGTTGTTTAGGATCTAGATTTCTCATCACATCCACGGGAGCCTTGTATATTATAGATGTACAGAATGAAGATGGATTGTATAATTATCGATGTATCACTCGGCACAGATACACTGGAGAAACGCGTCAGAGCAACAGTGCTAGACTTTTTGTATCAGGTATGCAGTGGACATTTTCTAGAAAAAAAATTATATATTAAGAATACATTCTGGGTACACTGCTTTAATTTGTAGATGGATATCCTTAGTATGTCTTGTGATACACATTATTTGCCATTTGTAAAACATGCCATACTAGGGGCAGAATAATAAATCACAGCTCTACAGATTTCATCAGTCTCTATTTCCTATCAGTCTTGGCCAGCAGAGTTAACAATCAGGGATGCTGTACCCAAAGTAGTATGCATTGTGAAAGGATACAGGTTTGGCTAGATTACCCTTCTCAGATCTGATGCCCTCCACAACACCTTGAAATGCATTTGGAAAAAAAATGGGAGCCAGGGCAACTCACAATGGTATCCCATGGCTGAATCTTGATGTATACATCAAGACCAATTAAAGCTTCTGAATGTTTTTCAAGAACAGCCCTTTGAAAAGCACAATGCAGTAATCCAAATGGGAAGGGACTAAGGCATGACTGTTTATAAACAGAGCCTTTCAATCCAGGAATAGGCACAACTGGCACATAAAATGAATTTATACAAAAACCTCTATACTGTGGGGGAGCTCTGTAAGCCTTTGCACATCCAAAGGCATATAATATCATCAAGATATTAATGACTTTATGGCAGAAATTTATCAGTGGTATTTCCCTATTATTTTCATGTGATTATTAAGAGAGCAAGAACAGAAAACCTATAGCACTTCTGCGATAATATTTTCCTGGATATTACCTCCTACATATGAGCAGAGACAATTTAATACTCTGATCCAGCACAGGCATTTAAAAATAATAATACCGTAGAAAAGATACAATCAATTCTAGAAAAACAGTGAGAATGTATTTAATGGACATCTGTAGTACAGGACGAAAACTAAATTAGTATAAACTTTTTTTACAAGCAATCATTTCATCAAGCTTATTCATATTTAATTCTTTACAGTGAATGGATGGGGAATGATTGAATAGAAACGTTGTGGTCCTGCCTTTGCACCAAGTCTCCAATGCACTGGCACTAACTAAATATTGATCAAAATCAATTTTCACTACTCTGATGACTTCCAAAGGAGCTGGGTATGGCCAACACAGAATTTGAGAGTTATAGTGCCAATGCATCTGGATGGCAGATTTTCTATATGTCCATATAGATCAATCAGTTAATTTTATTGGACATCTAAGATGTAGCTACTCTGTTTTCCAGACCCAGCAAACTCGGCTCCATCTATTCTGGATGGGTTTGAACACCGTAAAGCCATGGCAGGACAGCAAGTGGAGCTGCCTTGCAAAGCATCTGGACACCCAGCACCAAAGTATCGCTGGCTAAAGGACAATGTTCCCTGGGAACCTGACAGTCGGTTCCGGCCAATGGTGACAGGCCTTCTGATAGAAAATACACGTCCATCAGACTCAGGCAACTATGTGTGTGAAGTCTGGAACAGTTATGGTACAGCTGAAGTGATAGGCCGTTTGCATGTAAAACGTAAGTGTCTGCAGATTATTAGAATACAATCAAAATTCTGTTTAATGGAGTCAAACTTGAAAGCATATGCTGCACTTATATAGGCTCCCTGAATGACAAAGAACTTTCTATAACTTCCTGATTCTGCATTGTGTGGAGAACCTACATAGCAGGCTCCCAGGGCATTCATTTGCCTTCTAGTACTAAAGAGCAGAACTACCTAGCAGATCTCCATTTACCACCTCATTACAGAAATTTGTTAAAACTCTCTGCTTTACACCCAATACTTGAAATAATTATTTGAATTGCATACCCATATTAGTGTCAGAATATTTTGGTACAGTTTTGGTGAAATGGGATATCTGCCTACACAAACATATAATGCAGTAGATTGGCCACTGCTGGCTCCTGCAAGGCAGTCTCTAAATTAGTACTGTCAAACTCGTGGCCCGCAGGCCGGATCTTCATGCGCTGGCCACGTCCACACCCAGTTCAGCGAAGGGGGAAAAGAGTCATGATATGTCACGTGATGCCACTGTGATGATTTGAGTTTGACACCCCTGCTCTAAATCCTTCACTCACAACTTTGTGGTAT
This sequence comes from Oxyrhabdium leporinum, assembly GCA_032468155.1. Classification (NCBI taxonomy): domain Eukaryota; kingdom Metazoa; phylum Chordata; class Lepidosauria; order Squamata; family Cyclocoridae; genus Oxyrhabdium; species Oxyrhabdium leporinum. The sequence continues at coordinate 55,607 of JANHFL010004680.1, forward strand.
CCTCATAGCTCCTGAAAAGATCAACCTAAGTAATGCTGTTACCAGCTATTCCCTCCCCCCTCAAAATAATCCCACTCTGCTCTGATCTACTTGAAAGGTGACAACTGGAATCCTTTTTCCATTGTAATCTGATTGTAGGAGGAAAATGTGGGCTGATTAAAGAACTAAAGGGCAGTTGAAAAGTCAAAAAGGAGAAAATAAAAAAGACTTCCAGTATTTGACAGGGCAATTTTGATTAAAGAATTTACTCTGAATTTTCAACAGAACATCATTTGCTTTTTTTTCTTCACAATTTGTCTAAAAACAATACTAAAGAGGGCTTAGTAGTCCTGTTTGTTTTCTGACATATCTCACAAAAAAGATATAGATTAAGAAGACATTAACTGGTGTTCTTGAGAACATGTCCCATGTGTATTCAGAATGTATGTGAACATGTTTGCTATAGTGTTGAGAACAAATCCTTTCCAATAGCCCACATAATATTTTTATAAAGTATTTCTAATAGTTTATAAGAGCATTTTAGTTAGTTGCCTTCACTGTGCAAAACTTCTGTGCTCATAGAACTCCACCTTTGCTTTGTCTGTTAAAAACAAACATTTGCCTGCATAAAGAAAACAACTACTTTCATTATCTCCATTTCCATACAGGAATATGGGTTTGTGATAGGTAGTTTATTCATTTCAGACAAAAATTCATAAACCTTGCTAGCTCACTAAGAAGATACAAAGGTGTGAGTGTTAAAATTATTCTTGCATGATCTGCACGAGTATAACATTATTAACATTTGCTTCTTTTAAAACATGTGATTTCTCCCAACTAAAGTGTCTAAAACAAGCCTTTAGATATCTGGTAAAAAAAAAATAACTCAAGAAACACTGCTGAACATGCTCAAAATAGAACCATGATTATACTCCGCACAAGAGAATATTTCTGCATATGACTAATGATACAAGCAAAAAGGAGAATATTCTACAAACTAAAAATACAGCAGCCATTTTCTGGGCTCTATCTTACTGCTCCATAGGCTGTAGGAGTTAGTTTTAAATATTTATTTGGTGCAGCAGCATGATTCTTTCTGATTATCTTTATTAGGTTTTGGATTAAATTCCACAGCTCCATTAGACAGAATAAAACAACCATTTCAGATGTCCTAAGAGGAGGTAGCAGTGGCAACTGAAAGTCATTTCTTGTGAATCTATGGCTGTAAATATATAGACTTATGTATGCCATACAGCTTGCTCTCCTTGTTATATATTTTTCTAAAATCCACCTGTTGCCAATTTAGCTCACTCATATGGTGAAGGCTTGTCTTGCTGCTATTTTCCTACAGAAGCCAAAATAATTTAACCTATGCTTTCTGATGTAGAACATTGCTATTTGAAGTGGGTTTTTTTTTAAAAAACTCTTTTTTATCCTTCATAGCCTGTATTGGTATTCAGTGAGTTAAACATGACTCTTTTGGTTTGCTCAGTAGTAACCAAAATAAAATGACTGAATTTAATGCCTTCTTCCAGAGCCTCTAAAAGCCACTATCAGTCCTCGGAAAGTTAAGAGCAGTGTTGGTAGTCGGGTGTCCTTGTCCTGCAGTGTGTCTGGAACAAATGACCATGAACTCTTCTGGTATCGAAATGGAGAAATCATCAATACTGGCAATAATGTGAGAATCATTGGGGTCAATCATGAGACTCTTATTATGGATGGCATGTCCAAAAGTGATGGTGGGGCATACCAGTGTTTTGTACGCAAAGACAAGATGTCTGCACAAGACTATGTTCAAGTGGTGCTAGAAGGTCAGTCATTATTTTATGTATGTAAACACTTAAAGTTAATCCATGCCTGTCTTTTTCACTGTTCTCAAAAAACATCTTGAAATAATGCTCATATATTTTAATAAAATATAAAATTAGTTTTAAAGTATAAATTTCAAAAATATTTATTCAAAACATACCATTGTAGCACTCATAAGAAAGGCCTTTTAAGAGGTGTCTCACACACAGAGAGAAGAATTACTGACTCTGGCCAGTTACTGCTGATTATAGCCATATTCTATAAGGTGTATATGAATGACAACGTAGTATGGGATAGGTTGACAGGATACTATAAAAGATTAGTGCCAATATGATAAGCCAACAATAAAGTCAGTACCAACAAATCTCTATTTAGGTATTGTGATTGTTTTCTTCTACTACTCCCTATTCAGTTATATCTTGAAAAGAAAATCGTCATCTTCCTAGCAGTATTCCCACAGGTACCCTTTTCAAAACAGCTGTTGTCTTTATGTTCATCTCAAGGTGACTTCTTAGATGCTGTTCATAATTATTTAGTAGTGAGACCAAATAGTATTTATACAGAATTTGACAAATCAGCGTAACAATAACATGACAATGCATTAGTATCTATCCTTCAGAAACAAATTCTTGAATGCTATTTGTAATGTTTTTGAACAACCACCTGTTGACCCTATTAATAAATGTGTAAGAAGAAAAAAGTCCGCACATGCTCTGTACATTTCATCCCCAGCATTATTTGAAACCATCGCAATCAGCAAAAGTTGCTGACACCATGTTCCCCCTAATAATCATGAAGAAAATAATAAATTTGTTTAGAACTAATGAGGCTACAGTGCAAACATGGCATGAAAACTAATTTCAGAATAGTCACAGAAAAGAGAGGATATTACCTGCGTGGATCTAGTTACCTTGGCAACCATCTCCCATGACTAAGAAAGCTTTAAAGAGCATATTGATAATATTTAATGATGTTGAGAGAGTGCAGGTTATCAGAGTACAACAGCAGGGGGGATTTCTAAGACATAGGTCTCCCTGGGAAAATAATGTCTGCTTTCATCTGCAAAAAGCCTGTCACTTGTATAATTTATTTATTTTTAAAAAATGGAGGGCAAAGGAGCAGACTAAGCACATTCTCTGATTTATTAGCTGTGCGTCAATTCCCCTTCACGATAAAAAGCCTGTAGCTGTTTGTCCACTGGGAAATGACAGTATTAATGCACAGGGAGAGGATGGGAAGGGTTTGAGAAGAGGTGGAAGTCTCAGGCATGTAGCCCTTTTGGTCCTTGCTTATTCAGATAAGATTAAAAACTGGGAGTGCTACAGAAAAAGAATTAATGGTTTGCTACAGAGTACTGAATGCCCCGGTTGACATCTTTATAGGTTTCATGCAGAAAATATTAGAATTCTGGAATCCCTTGTGAATCATGCTGCAATGAGGACACTGTCACTGGCTTTCCCACCCTTGCTTGGGTGTTCATTAAATGGCACTTACAGTTGAAAAGCACTTTGGTGTGGCAAGATCTCTATGCCTGCTCATAAACCAAGACAAAAGAAAATGAAAGTATAAGAACTTCCGGTGATCCAGTAGTTATTGCAGACCTGAGCTTTCAAAGAGTTTCATGCAAGGAGTGTGCATACAGTGCACCTTTAACTTGTTAGATATGTTATGATTGCTTTGATAGAATTAAACTGCAATTCCCATTGAAGCAAAATGGTAAAGCATTTTGAGGGCATTAGCTATTAGCAGTAGTAGTAATATTAGTAATTCTAATGATTCCCACAGAAATTTTAATGTATGGGTCTCTCCTAATTCATTATAATTATGGCTACAAGGAAAACCAAATTTAGCCCATGTGCAATCAATCAGGTCCTTTTTGCAGATTGTGAGCAATATTTGGCATGAGATTTATACATTCTCAGGCCTGAATTATTTTTAAATCTCCCTAAATATTGTGCTACCTAAAAGAGATAATATGAAATCATTCATTTATTAATTACCTGTTAACTTTATAATTCCAAGTTTCTGAAATATTTGTTTTAAACTTGAAGGTATTTTTCCACAATAAGCCAAAGTGCAGCCTCCTGGTGGTATAAATAGATGCAAACAGAATTTAGCAAATTCTTGCAAATCGTTATAATTTGTTCATATTTCATAATAATTTTCTACCCCTACAGTATATGTGGCTATAACTGTCATGAGAAAATGAATCATGAGCTAGTCAACATGAGTTTTATTCTTTTGTTTGGAATGTCTCAGGAGGGGAATATATCAAAGGTTTCTTTAAAATAGCTAAGCCAGTACTAATTCCTAAATGCTGGTGTGTCATCTACCCTTACTTCAGATAGGTTAGATTGGTGTGTGTTTGGTTGGGTTGTTACATACAGGTGTTACATACTAGACTTCTAGATTCAATAAGAGAACACGGTAACTTTATATATTTACATACATGCCTGTTCAGACTAACAGGGGTTAGAGCTCACAACTTTCTTGTAAGCCAATCACACATTTGGTTCTAGTGGGAACTGAACAAGTTATATTTGGGTGAAAAGTTCATTTTATTTTACTGATTCATTGATTTTCAAAATTTCTCCATCGTATTGAAAATAGAAAATATGGGAAAGGCCATTTTAGCCAATAAATCCAACCCGGACCTCAGTGCATAAATACAAATTAAGCTATTTGAAAACAGCAAACATGTGCAATGAAGAAGAGTTCACAAATCTTGCTATCAAAGTGATACCATGATTAGCAAGTCCTTCAGATCCTTTTTTTGCCCCCACCTGAAAACAGGTAGATTTTCTGATGTTTTCCACACTTCATCCTTCTCCAGGATTCCTCAAAGATAATATATAAATGTTTCTCATATCCATCAATATGTTCCTCAGTATTCATGATGTAGTTCTTCTGTCCCTAAAGAATTAAGCTCATTCAGAGTAAAGAATATTTTCTGGACATATTTCTACCAGTCGAAAATTTCAGGTCTTGCCCCTTCTTCCTGTTCTTTCCAACTATTCTTTTAAACAATAATTACTTGCAGGAGAACACTGCTAAATACATGTGGATACACACACATTCAATGTTAATACTAAAAGCACTTGTCATCCACAGACCCCTAGTGAGGAGTTTAAAGAAATAATTGAGATAAAGAAACTGTCACAGTTACATATTTATGTATATGATTTACAGACATGTGATAACTTCTGTAAGACCTTGTGAGGATATACTGAGTTCTACTTTTGTTAAATTTTGCTAAGTTAACTTTGGTACATTAAATAAGTCATCTCTGTTCCCTTCCTAGTTTATTTCACTACGTTAACCTCTAACCCAGAAGTATATTTATAATTAGGTAATTGATTGAAAGGAGTAATATTCATATAAAATAGCAAAGGGAAAAATAAGCAATAAGCAATAACTATGGGTCAAAATGAGAACTAATTGAGAACTACTTTTTGAAACTAACATTTATTTGGCTTTTTTTTCTTAAAACAGAGGAGCTAAACAGATTTTACTCTTTTGTGGTAAATTGTCTCCTGTATCTTCTCTTTTTAACTTAGATTACCTTTCCTTCTACAGATGGAACTCCTAAAATAATTTCAGCCTTCAGTGAGAAAGTGGTAAGCCCAGGAGAGGGTGTATCTTTGATGTGCAACGTGAAAGGAACTCCTCTTCCTACCATCACATGGACTTTGGATGAAAATCCCATAATTAAAGATGGGAACCACCGTATTAGTCAGATCATCACCTCTGAAGGGAATGTAGTTAGCTACCTAAACATCTCCAGTACTCAGGTCCGAGATGGCGGAGTATATCGTTGTACTGCCAACAACTCAGCTGGAGTCGTCCTCTACCAGGCTCGAATAAACGTAAGAGGTGCTTGTCAAATCAGCTCCTCCAAAATATATATATATATATATATATAAAACCTCATTATAGTAAAATAAAAAAATGCATGTATGAACTTTGCTATAGAATGCTAAAAAATTTTTCCAATGCTATCTCTATAATGCTAAGGACAGCTTCTTCAGAGTAAGCATCACTTACAGGGCTTACTTCTGAGTTAATGTGTGCCAGATTGCATTGACAGCCCATTATATAAAATAAGCACAGCACATACTGTGAATGTATGTTATACATACTAATCAATTCAGCTATTTTAACTTACTATAGAATTCATTTTGCTTGCATGACTTTTTTTTCTTTTAAGAACTTAACATTCATTGTAAGTATCCAGGTTAAGAATATTTCAGTTTATATCTGTAATTCAGTCCTCATCCTGCCAGATGTATCAGAGCATAATTCTTCACTTAGAATTCACATGCTGCTGACTGAGGGTGATATAAATTTTCAACCAAAATCTCTGGAATACAACAGGTTAGAAACAGTTGTATATAACTATTCACCCTAATTTTAGAAATGTCAGGCTACTGTTTCTATCTGTCTTGTCTTATCTGGCATTAACTGAAATTACACTCGCTTTTAATTTGTAATTCAACACAGATTTTAGTCATAAGGGTTTAGTGATCCAAATGTGTAGTTTAATTAATTAAATAATTAATTGATATGGCTGTTGTAGCATTAGAAATATTGAAAAGTGTAAAACAACTAAGAAGAGCCCCTAATGCTGCTCTGTGAAGTTAAAAGAGAGGAAGGAACTGTAGTAAGCTGCAGTTTACAGGATCTAAAAGAATTGTATATTTAGAAGAAAACAATATTTTCTTAACTGATTATACCTCTAAATTATTTTCAAGAGCTTGCTTTTATCTTTACAGGACCAGCCAGCATTCGGCCAATGAAAAATATTACAGCAATAGCAGGGCGGGATACCTTCATTCACTGTCGTGTTATTGGTTACCCTTATTACTCAATCAAGTGGTATAAGAATTCTAATCTGCTCCCTTTTAATCATCGTCAAGTAGCATTTGAAAACAATGGAACACTGAAGCTCTCAGATGTGCAGAAGGAGGTGGATGAGGGGGAATACACATGCAATGTTCTGGTTCAGCCCCAACTGTCCACTAGCCAGAGTGTACATGTGACTGTAAAAGGTAAAACATGCATGTAATTTAAAAGTGCTTTTAAAATTGGGAATGAAGGTGATAAGCACCTATCATTGATTATGGTCTGGTTTATATGTATTTGGATGCATTTCTCTCTGAACCATCCCATAATTGTCTGTCAAAAACAAATGTAATGGAGATGTTAGATGTAACTTGGCATTCCCAGTTTGCATGCCATCTCCAACCAGAATTTCCAGTCATGAGAGCTTTGAAAAGTACCAGTCATAAAAACTACTACTATCACATCAGACAGATAATCTCAGTGGGGCAGTCTTACTGTCAGAGAGTCTTAGGACCTAGTTGGCTGACTGCAGAAATTCTGACCTCAAAAATAATTGCTAAAGCTTGTATTGATACTATGTTGTGAACAATATTGAGAAGCCACCTATGATTTATACCTGATTTTTAATCAACTTTTTCTAGACAGTGCCCTTCATACTTACTGATCACTAAATATCCTAACTGAAATCTTGACTCAGAAAAGTTAACACTTTGCAGTTAGTTATTGTACACAGAACTCCTTATTCAACAATTAGCTTAATAGGGCGGAAACCTCTCAGCCCCAGCTCAGCTAGATTAGAATTTTTATTGCAGGCAAAAACAAACAAAAATAGAAGAAACCTTAACACAGACTAGAGAGCTCAAAGTGTTCCTTTTTTCCTTTCCAAGGTAAGTTTCTTGCTAGTTTGTTTAAAGGTCTTGGACAGATGAGATGTGTTTATACAAAATTCTTGTCTAACCTGAGAATTTATGATTCCTCCATTGCCAGTTTCAGCTCTTACACCAGTACTTTATTGGTAAAGATTTAACAATTAATAATTATTTGTTATGGCTTGACCTAATGCATGCTAGGTATCTTGCAAATGAAATATTTTCTTCTGATAATTTTTATAGTCACGCTTTTTTGATCAACATATTTGCTCTATTTTGTTCCAGTGCCACCTTTTATCCAGCCCTTTGAATTTCCAAGGTTCTCTATTGGCCAGAGAGTCTTCATTCCATGTGTTGTGGTCTCAGGGGACTTGCCTATTACAATCACCTGGCAGAAGGACGGTAGGCCAATCCCAGCCAGTCTTGGGGTGACCATTGACAACATTGACTTCACCAGCTCCTTAAGGATTTCTAATCTTTCCCTTATGCACAATGGAAACTATACCTGTATAGCAAGAAATGATGCAGCAGCTGTGGAGCACCAAAGCCAATTAATTGTTAGAGGTAAATATAATGGTGGCAATATTATCCTCAATAATATTATCAAACACCAGTTGTGATGGGAACTAAATGCTACTGGAGTATACAATAATTGCTATTTTGTCTTCTCACGTATACCATAATAATAGCACATTTCTTTTGTCTGAACATGTTACAAGTGAATGCAATCAATGGTTAGGAAATGTCTGTTCTTACACTTGGAAACTGCAAGTTTTAATATACAGAAAAACTTTAGAGCGAGTTGAAATAATTTGAAATATGATTAATTATTTTTATAGCATTTTAGCTTTGAGCCTGTCCATTTTTAATAACAAATTATGCTAATTGATAAGCAAGCTGTATAATTCTGCTACAATAAAGGATTATTACTGTCTTGCCTTATGTTTTGGAAATATCAGTTGTTCAGCTACTAAGAAGGTGTCTCCTATCACTGTGATGCTATGGTGATGTTTCTCAACTGGCAGCCTGTGAGTCAAATCCAGGTGCGTCCAGACAGAGGCTCCTAGCACTACCAGTCAGTAGGTATTATCCTGCTCTTCTGTCTTTTTCATAACTAATAATTTATTTTAAACAAATCCACAAAGAATGCAGTTGCTGTTATACACATTTGTACATATTTTCATACACAGCTTCCATGGCTATCTGTAATACATGTTTTTCTATGCATCTTTTCATATGTATGCTGTATTTAAATTCAACTTAGCCCTAACTTAATTTGTACAAAACTTTCTCAAATATACAGTATATGGACTGTTACATAAATGTCATGAATATATTCTGATGATTCTGAAGCTTCTGAGGACAATAGCTGCCATAGAAAACAGTTATTGTTGCTGTCGCTATTGCAGCAGAATTTGCTTGAGCAGTTCACAACATTTTTAGGTAAAAAAGAAAAATCCACAATGGAAATGAATTAACCAGAAGTCAGGACTGTAGATGCCCTTGACTTATAACCATTCATTTAGCAACTGCCTGAAGTTACAACAGGGCTGAAAAATGTTACTTATGACTGGTTCTCACACTTATGACCATAGCAACATCCCCACAGTCACCGGACTGCAATTCAGGTACTTGGCAATGAGCATGTGTTTACAACAGTTGCAGTGTCCCAGGGTCACGTGATCACTATTGTGACTTTCATACCCAGCTTCCAACAAACAAATGCAACTGGAAAAAAGCATAGATAATGATGGAAGTAATAAACAATGTCAGCTTTATCTTAGGCTACTGCTGTTTATTGGGAAGTAACTAAGCAATCTGTTGTCATAGGATCACTGTATACCGTAGATTGCTGGAGCCAATAAATTAATACAATGCTTGGCATATTTATTTTACATATATATAAAGGAAATGTAACTTAAATAAGACTATTCCTATTGTTTACTTTTAAAACATGTATAATGGAAATAAGCTTTTCCTTTTATACTTCTTTGGTATTTTACATTATCTGATAATTAAATGTCCAGTGAAAAGTATTCCAGAGTGAAGGAGTTACATTGGGAGTTAGATTTTCCCAAAGCAGGATGCCTTTTATGCCAACAGAGAAGCAATAAAATAAAAAATTGGTGAGAAAATTGGAACAAGGTAGTAGCAGATTTAAACTGCAATGAGTATAAGACAGGATAAATGCTCTTCCATTGATAAAGGCAAACATTTCTTACAATGAGGTATCTGCAATAGTAATTGTTATCTAGCCATGATGCATCAAATAGCTTCAGCTGAGTCTGAACTAGAGAGCCTGACAAAGAGTTCTGAAGGTTCTTATAAAGGTAAGGAAAAGATGTCATGTAAAAATTAAGTTGGCATTTAATCTTGAGTGTGTTAAACAGTTAAAGAGCAGTACTGAAATAAACTTGTGAAATATTCAATTTCATTTATTTGTCGCTACAAACCAAATTCCCAAAGTGCAGTAAAAGGGGAAAGGAAGAACAGGATAAAATTATTCAAACAAAATAGAATAAGCAGACTAATCCATATTCATGAAGCATAAACTTCATACATTTTAGAAATAAGAGAGGTTTCTGATATATTCCAGTGCGAGCAAAATACTAGAGTCCATTAAAATGGACTTAGTAGTGGTAAAGAAAAAGAATGGATTAAGCTTACTTATGTCTACTCCATTCTGCATTCAAAGATCTAAACAAAAATGTGTATATTTATGAAAGAAAAGGTTAACCAAAGTGATTTTTAATAGTAGTTACATTTTAGAAACCATTTATGTGATAGCTTTTTTAAAAAAATGTAACATAAATTTTCTTGTTTCTCCTTACACAAATATTGCCAAGACGACAACCTACAATGTCTCAATGGCAGTGCTGGCAATAACACAATCAAGGTCAGGGATCTGCTCAAGTTCCCATTGGCTAATGAATCTATGATAGCACAGGCTTCCCCATCTATTTGCTGGGCATTGCTCTCTAAAGCCATTTTGACATGGGATATGAATTAAAAGACCTCAATGGCAAATAGCAACAGCTCTGGAAGGCCAACAATTCTGTGTCAAAGGCCCCTTGCTACCAAAACAGTTCTGATTGATCAGTGGGTCATAGGAGGCGTATGAGATGAAGGAAAGGAGCATTGTTGATTTGGGTATGAGATTTGCCCTGATTTTTTTATATTTGTGCCGTCGCCATCTCCTTCCCTTGTTAAGAATCCAAAATAGTCAAGTGGTCTTTTAAAGTATTCTGATCTCAAATTATAGGCATTTTTTTAAAATAGAAGCAAAGCAGAAATAGTTGAACTAGGCAATAGGCTGCAGATAAACCATGAAACTTACAAGGGTTTGCTTGTTACATGGCTGAAAAACTTTTCTGTGAAAATAAAATATACTGGAATGATGCCTCCTGGGAAAAAAAATACATCCATTCCAAAGAGGAAGAAATGACAGAGGTATTCCTTTTGTCCCAAAGAGTGTCCTTCAGGTTTAATAGGGATGTACTGTGCTTCAGATTCAAAGTTGAAGGCATTCAAAGTGCCTTGGAGCAAATAAGATGTTGCACATGTTGACATCTCTTTTAAAAAACTGTGTATGGTATGGTGACTGTATGATCCTAAAAAAATATACATTTGTATCTAAGAAGCAACCTACAAGTATAAAATGCTTGTTTGAGAAGAAGATATGGAAAACAAGCCCATGCCTCCTCCCAAGCACTTTCCATTCCCCTAAAGCTCAGCCGGAAATTTTCCTTCAGTCATGTGGCTACCACAAGTTGAGCTTATGACATCTGGGCTTTCTTCATATCATCTTTGGCAGCATTGAAGAAGTAGTTCCCATTGCTGCCTTTGGAAACCCAGTGCCCTATTTTTTTCTTGGTGGTCTCTCATTTTAATTTAAGTCAGATCCAACTCTATTTAGTTTTTTGAGATCAGCCAAATTTCTTATAGCTGGCTCATGACAAATAATTTATAACAAAGAGCTTTCTTTAACCGGAGAAAGTGACTTCTCACTTATACTAACATTTTATAAAACTTGTTTTGAATAATGGAATTGCTTTTATTAATTTAGATTTGCAACACCCCAATGCATGATACTAGTATTTCAACAACAACAAACATTCTAAATTGCATCTTTTACCATACATGCATTTTAATCTTTCCAGTGAAACCCCAGAGAAAATAAGAATACCAAAACCCTTCTGTCCAAGAGAATGATAAATTTAAACATCTAATAAAAAAATACTAGCTTTATAAAAAGGCAGTCTTGGTCCGGTAATTTATTGTACTCTTGCAACAACTCCATTGCAAAAATAAACTATCTTCCTCCTGTTCATCCAAAATTGTTTCCCTGATTTCAATGGAGACAGAAAATCAGTTCAGCAAGAACATACCGTATTCTCTCTTTTCAGGATATTAATTTGTTCTCTTTTTAAAGAATATGTATGTAAAAAAGCATTTGAAAATTGTTCTCTGCATTTGTACACAAGGTTACTATAAGCTTTTATAGTTTATTAGTCACTATATGGGTATTTAAGGATACTGTAAATTCAACTATTTAAAATTTGCAATTCTGTTGAGATAGTAGCTTGGTTTTTTAACAACTCAACTACAACTATGTCCTACACCATGTTATGATCTGAAGAATTAAATTCCTCAAAGTATAATGTTAAAATATATGTTCTTGAGATGTATGTTCTTGCTATATCTATAGTAACCAATTAAAGAAAGATGGAGATGAAAGCCAGAGCTCTGCAAACAGGAGGCCGCATTCTCAGATTAAAAAAACAAACAAACCAGCACTTGTACAAAAGGTTTATTAGGAAGTGACAAAAAAATATAATAAGCACCACTGATTCCCTCCCTTGCTATACCAGAAACCTCTGGACCTATCAGGTGTGGGCATATTATTTAATTTGGACGTTAATGCATTCCACTGAGTATGGCAGTTCTTATTATCAGGCTTTTTATTGCCAAATGTGTTTCTAATATCATTTGCCAAACAATGTTTTGATTGAGGATCAATAGAAATTATTAAGAAAAAAATCATGGTTAAGTGGTCTAATTATAGTTAAAATGATAACCTGATTGTACCCTATTTTCTTTGTTTTCTTTTAGTTCCCCCCAGATTTGTGGTTCAGCCAATTGATCAAGATGGGATTTATGGAAAAGCTGTGATCCTCAACTGCTCTGCAGAAGGCTATCCTGTTCCTACCATTGTCTGGAAGTACTCCAAAGGTATTTCTGTCCTCTAACGATACTTGTTATGGTGTAATTTGAAAAATTATCGTGCATTTATTATGTAATGTTCATTTTGTTAGTATTGCAGTTGTGACAGATTCTAGGGAGGCTGGAAAAGTAATGGAGGCAGGGTAAACATAATCAAAACATAGAAGAGGAGTTTGTTAGCAGCTTATTTTATAAATGGAAATACAATCCTAGTAGCAAGAAAACTAAGAAGCATTTCAAGTCATTCAAAGACACTCAGTCTCACTATAGGTAAGGGTTGAAAATTTTTCTTGAAGTTTCTAAGATACCCCAAGACTAATGTTAAAGATACCTTATTCAAAAATCTGTTTAGTTTTTTTTCTTAATCTTGCCTAACGGCTTGACAACACCTATTATTTCTCTTCATTACAATTTAATAAAATACTGTAGTCAAATAAAATGAGGGAGATGATATGAGTTCTTGTTACAGGTAGCTTTGGCTTGCAACCATTAAAAATTATACTGGCACTGAATGAATGATGCTTATGACAGTGGTGAAATCTATTTTTTTTTTACCACCGGTTCTATGGGCGTGACTTGGTGGGGGTCATGTCATTGAGTGGGCATGGCCAACTCAACGTCACTCATGGCAAGGTGAGACGGTGGCACCTTGCTGTGAGTGACGTCGAGTTGGCCACGCCCACCCAGTCACATAACCGATGCTAAGGAGACGGCAATGCTGACTGCCTGCCGAATGCAGGCAAAAGGTTAGTCAGGAAAAAAGAAGACAAAGAGGTGGCGGCTGGAGGCTTCTGGCGCCGCTTTTTGCCGGCATAAAGGGCCTGCAGCCATCACCTCTTTGCCGGCCGGAACGGAGCCGGGAGTGGCAGCTGGAGGCTTCTAGCCACTTTTTGCCTGCAACCATCATCTCTTTGCCGGCCAGAGCCGAGCTGGGAGCGGCCGCAGCCTGTCCTTTTATGATTCCCCCCCCTTGCAGCGGCAGCCGGAGACAGGCAAGCTCTGGGGACAGGCAGGGTGGTGACTTGGCCCCTGCTTAGGCACCATGGAGCTCACCATTGGGCTCAGCGGGGTGGACCAATGCACTGCAAAGGAGAGGCCGGCGCAAGGGAACTAAGTATTATAAGTATTGCTTATAAGCTGTAAACCGCCCCGAGTCTTCGGAATGGGGCGGTATATAAATGTAAAAATAAAATAAA
>JANHFL010004680.1:69756-80333 GCA_032468155.1 Oxyrhabdium leporinum
CCAGCCAGAGGTGATATTTGCCGGTTCTCCGAACCAATCAAAATTTTCCCTACCGGTTCACGTGAACCGGTGCGAACCGGCTAGATTTCACCTCTGGCTTATGAAGGATCCTTGTAATTCTGGCTGTTGCAGCATCCTCTTGGTCATTAGATCACAATCCAGGTGCTTGGTGTCCAGTTATGACTATGACACTGCAGTCAGCTATGGATACGTGATTGCAATTTTCTTGTCAGCTTCCTACAAAATCAATGAGAAAATCATCAGGAAGTCACAAGTTGCAGACATATGGTTCCTTGCTTAACCACTCATATGGTCTTTGTTTAAGGAGGGCAACTGAGACTTTTAACCTTGCCATTGCAAGTGATGCAGTCAGGTGACATTGTACTTTATAACTACATTGCTTAACGACAGCAATTCCAATCCCAATTGCTATTGTAAATCATGGATTATCTATAGTGTAAATATCCTGAAGATGATCACAAATCCAAATATTGTATAGAAGATTTGTACAGATGCTAGTGAGCAGTCTCCTTTCATTTACGAATGTACATAACCATCATTTCTGGTCCATATAGAAAGTTTAACCCTTCCTTCGCTGTTCTTCACTTTTGCTGACCTTGAAATATAGAAAACTATCAGTTTAATAAGGTGTTTTGCGTATCAATTAGTTCATTGATTCATGAGCTATCACTATTCTTCCCAACCCTACGCTACACAGAAAAAAAAATATCCGTACCTCCATATTATCTAGTTCATGTATTTGTGTGTTTGCTGAAATACACAGAGGCTTTCCAACTGCCAAATTACCATCCCATCTTGCATTTAAAATATTTTGCAGTGTAAGAAGTAGAAAGATAGAACATCAGTATTTTTTCAAGTAGGCAGTCTTCTAATCTTGGTTGCAATTTTTAATGCTTATCAAATGGAGGAGATACTTTTAAAATTATGAAGCAATTAGATTCCAAAAGGAGAATCTGAGCCTTTATGTGTGTAAGTGCCTAGGAAGGGAATAGCAATAGCGAGCTTGAGTCCTGGAATAGAGGTGAGGCAAAAGTTCCTGTGAATGGGAAAGTAGACTACCCACAAGCTTATCAAATTTGCCACAGTTCAGAGAAAATACTGCTGGTTTCAGATAAACTAGAGCACAGCAGAATAACTTGATACAGCTTCTCAAACCAGCCAATATTGTGAGATCAGTTCCAGATCCAGTCCCACAGTAGATGAAAGTACTTGTTCTGCCAGGTCTAGTGGCAGGATTCTTGTGGAGCTCTGGTTGTTTATTTGCTATGGTATGTAATGTTGGGACACTTTGCCTCTTTTTTTAATTAATTTTCTATTTTTAATCGTAAGTTAGTCAAAATCATTCTGGAGTCAAGACAGCCTCTAAAAAATCATCATCATCCATGTGTAGACATATGCTAAGAATGCTTTTGGAATATAACATATGGACATAACTCCAGCAGTTCTAAAACTTCTCTAAAGGTTTCTACCCAAATTGACCCCAAATTTCTAATTGTTATGCAACAAAAGTGGGGCAATATTAAATATTTAGGGGGGAAATTTTACTAGTTGACAATTTATTTTATTTTAGTTCTATCCACCTCTTTCTCTTGGCTCCACTTGCAGATTGGACCCCTGGTGCAGCACTGAAAAGTGCACTGAAAAGTGTGGTGTATCTTTTAATTTGAAAAAGATTATAGATTATAGTCACAATGTGACTATGAACAATTTTACAACCTTTTTTGCAGTAGTCATTAAGTGAATCATCATGATAGTTAAGCAAATCCATTGTTCACAATGGGCATTTTTTGCCAGAAACTGGAAGTAAATACTTCTTTCTGGCAAAAAGTGTAAATTGGGGTCACATTATCATGGGATACTGAAATGCAGGACGGTTGTCAAGTGCCCAAACAGCAATCACATGAACATGGGGTTAGGCAGCTGTTGGAACTTTGAATCCAGGTGTCTATGGAGATTCTCAGTCATCCAGGTTATGGTTGTCCCAAATATGCTTTTTCAAGAGGCATCTGGACTTTTTTGTTTTTCCTTTAAAGACATTTCGCTTCTCATCCAAGAAACTTCTTCAGCTGTGACTGGATAGTGGAGAATAGAAGGATTTATACTCCTTGCAGATAGCTGGTCATTTGCATTCTTTTAGCAGGTCATTAAAGTCACCTGCAGGTTTATCTGTGTCCCCATGGTCACCTAAGTAGTGAAAATGGGTGTGGAGCCTTCTTGGAACTGCTTGGACTGTGTTATAGACTGGAGATAGATGATGTCGTATCCCTCCCCCTGTGTTGAGAGAGGGCTGCTCAGTTTTGACACAGATGGCCTCTTTGACCCTCTTTTAAACAAGTGGTCCTGTCTGTCCAAAATGTGGACTTTGCTGTCTTCAAAAGAGTGGTCTTTGTCTTTCAAATGCAGATGGACTGCTGAATCTTGTCCTGATGAGTTTGTTCTCCTATGTTGTGCCACGCATTTATGAAGTGATAATTTTGTTTCCCCGATGTACAGATCTGCACATCTCTCACTGCATTGTACTGTATATATCACATTGCTCAGTTTGTGTCTGGGTATTTTATCCTTGGAGTGGACAAGCTTCTGCCTTAATGTGTTCTTGGGTTTAAAGTGTGCACATATGTTTTGTTGTCTGAAGATCCTTCTGAGCTTTTCAGATATTGACTAGCTGTCTACAAGGAATATAAATCCTTCCATTCCCCACCATCCAGTCAGAGCTGAAGAAGCTTCTTGGATGAGAAGTGAAATGTCTTTGAATCCAGGTCATAAGTAGCCCTAGAGAGGTAACTTTGAACAATTGCTAAGTGACCATTCATAAGTCAAGGACAACATGTATACCTCTTTCTATATGAGTCCTGGTGGTGCAATGATTAGAATGTAGTATTGCAGGCTAACTCTCCCCACAGCCTGAAGTTTGAATATAGCATGCTAAAATACTTCCTGTTCTTAACAAAGGTGATAAAATGTATTGATCAAATTATTAGTTGTTGCAGGGTACATTTATTTTGGCTTATGATGGCACTAGAGACCAGAATTACTAAGTGAAGAGGATGTAAAGTGCCATGCCATATGACTGCATCGCTTAGAGATGGCAATTCTGGCAGAGTCAGTTGCTATTATTAAGGGAGATGCTCACAAAATGATAACCCATTGACTTTGCTTTTGGAAGCTGGAAAGCAATGTCAGAAATCTTGATCACCAGACCACGAGGACACTGCAACAGTGGCAACTATGAAAACCTGTCATGCACCATTTATTCAATGCTATTGTAACTTTGAACAGTCACTGAAGGACTGGTCATAACTTGAGGATTAAGTGTATTTAAATATCATGACCCTTGCATGCACTTTTAGATATCCCAGGCAAAAAATATTTTAGCAGTTACTAAATTTACAAGTGTGGCTCTTAATCTAAGAAATTTTTGGAAGTGTGTCCCTGTCTACCTTCATATCAATTATTACTGCAAGAGTTTTTAAGAAAAAACTTTTGCCTATCTCATATGTATGTATGTGCTTGTATGTATGTATATACTTAAAGGACTTCTGAGTCACTTCAATTTTGTTCCAGTAGCAATCAGATCAGTTACTTTTTTCATTCATCTTACCTCCTCATTCATTTTTTTTATTATCCCAATAGGTGCTGGAGTTCCCCAGTTCCAACCAATTGCCTTGAACGGGCGCATCCAGCTTCTGACAAATGGCTCCTTGTTGATCAAGCATGTTCTGGAAGAAGATAGTGGATACTACCTCTGCAAGGTCAGCAATGATGTGGGGGCTGACGTCAGCAAGTCCATGTACCTCACTGTTAAAAGTAAGAATTTCTTCCTGATAGTAATGACTATTGAGTTGCAAAAGGATACCTTTCAACTCCTGAATTGAAAAAAAATATTTTGCATTCATTCTAAGACACACTTGCACATTCTTCTTGCTGCAGCTGAATCACTTGGTTACACTTTAGTTGAGGAAGATTAAGTGGGCAAAGGGAAGGGTTGGCATTGCCAGTGAAACATTTCTGTAAGATCAGTGAGCTCCTTCAACATTATATTTTTGGAGTACAGTGAGGCATCTTGATGTTCCTAATATATATTAAACCTGGACAGTGCTTACATAAAGATCACAACAAAGAGCTTCAGAATGCCTTCACAGGAGGTACTTACTTTTGAGTTGACGTTCATATTTTATTGTAATGACAGTTATACAGTCCATATTCTGCAAGTCAGAATCATGAGGTTGTATTTAAGTTGCTTTGGAAAGTGGTGATTTTTAACTCCAAACATGCATTCTTAATTGTGCATTTGCTAGGTCATTCAAAGTAAACAACTAGATTTCTGAACATCATCATTCAAAATGTGGTGAAATGATACTTAGTAGAATTTCCAATATTTTTCTTTCTTTTCTTTCTTTTTGATTTCTATTTAAGCCTAGAGTCCTAAGTGGTGTTCTTAACCAAAGAATAAAGTCTTTTGGACCAAGACCAGAAGAGAATTTTAGTTCTGTTCTGCCAGTTTTTGAGTTCAGGTGTGGTTACAATAGGGACTACCTAAATAATGATTTCTTTGCTTAGGAAGGGGGGAAGGGGGACCAAATGAGAACAATTGAGTAATCTCCAAATGTCCCAGAATGAATATTGGACATTTTTAATCAAAAGCTGCCCTTTTGGTAATGAATCCACAGTGAATTTTTGCAAATGAAAAATCTATATAATCAATTTTCCCTGGGGTCTCAAGACATGAAAAATGTAACATTCAATCTGCCAGTCATGTTTTACACTCTTTCTCACGTGTGTGTGTGTGTGTGTGTGTATACCAAATCAGTTTGGTGCAGAGAATGTTGTACAGCTAATAACCAAAGCAATAAAAGAACACAGACTAAAAAAGCTTTTGCTAATGTTCTTTTATTCTGGCTATTTGAAAAGGGCTGTTATAACCCCGTTAATTCACATTATTAAAAAAGAAGGAAGGACAATGATTAGATTTTGTGTTGTATTCATTGATAAACAAAAAGTCTTTAATTTATATGCCAGAATCATCATCCCCAAGTAAGTACTTCCCTAGAGTAATAGAACTTAATGCCAGCCAGATGCTTGGGCTACAGATTCTGTAAATCCAACTATTTGGCATAATGGAAATTGTAATCTGAAACATCTGAAAAAGTGCCAATTTACTTATTTTAACTATAAAATAGAAGCCATTTTTCCCAGTTAAGCTTGAACTGACCATAACTACCAGGCAGTAAATATGTTACTGCACTTTTTAGAATTTGGATGGTGATTTTTCCAAAACAATTGTTAAAGGCAGTTCTGAATAGATAGTAAATGCCATATTTTTAACATTTAGAAAGAAAAATAAAAACAACCTTCTAGCTTCCCCTTAGTTGACAGCTGTAAAACTCTAAGTCTGGTTATGCTATGCAATTTTATGTGTCATAAAAGAGTATCTTTTATCAAGTCAGAGCAAAGATCTCTCAGGAGATAGTATCTTATGAATCAAATAAAAACTAGCATCAAGTAACAAATATATATTTATATTATGTCAGTTTTTATTATTTTATTTAGATTTAGGAGCTACCCAAAATAATTTTGAGCAGCACACCCATTCTTTCTGTTCCCATTGTACACTTTGTATGACACTAGTTTATAGTAGTTGAATGCCAGAACATATTTTATCTAGATCAGGGATGTCAAACTTGCACCGTCACACAGTTGTCATGTGACGTATTATGACTTTTTCCCCTTCGCTAAACCATGTGTGGGCGTAGCCAGCATGTGATGCATCCGGCCTGCAGACTGCAAGTTGGGCACCCATGATCTAGATCAATGTACACACATTTAGCTGGTGTTTAATATACAGTAATAAGCAATTATTATATGGGATAGCTGAAACATTTTATTTACATTGATGCCTTTATACGGGGTTTCTTATTCCCTTTCACCTTCATTCTTATCAGCTACTATTGCAGTGTTTTTCAAACTTGGCAAGTTCAAGATGTGTGGATTTCAACTCCCAAAATTCCTCAGCCAGCATCTAGGAGTTGAAGTTCACACATCTTAAACTTGCTAAGGTTGAAAAACACTGTACTATTGGCTTATCTGCTCTAGTCCTGTGGTATAGGCATGCTAGTAGAGGCAAGCTTCAAGCTTCATTCCAGTGTAATGCGTCCTACTAGGCTAATTAATCCAATATAAGATGCTTATCTAGTCTGCAGAGTCTCTTTCTAGTAGCCTCTCCATATGCTCAGAATGAAGGCAGGGGAGAAAATGTGCTATAGACATCATTTTCTGTCTGGTGAGCTTAGAAATAAATACAGAGCTTAAACTTGCAAAATGAATTGTGAATATTATGAGTTGCTTGGATCACCCACCCTCACCCCCACCCCACACTGTTTCCTTCCTAATGAGAAGCTCTCGGCACAAAATTTTACTTGCGATAGAGCAACAGAAAAGCTAATGTGGATGAAGAAGTACAATTTAGCTCATAAGAAACTTGAAATAAATTATAATAGCTTAAAAAAACCGGCTTGTATATGAAACTAACATATATCTGCAAAAGATATTTCCCTTGTTTGATTGAAGAGCTTATACATGGGGGCACTTACTTTCAAGTAATAAGCTTCCCTGCCTTCCAACTTTTCAGTTTTAACACACCTGAAAGTAATCTGGACTGTTTTTACTATTTTAAAATTCATTTTGGATAGAAGAACAAGATCTGAGCAGGGCTAGCTAAGTCAAGTGTTGTGAAAAAATGATCCAAAGATTTTTTGCAGTCACAGGTGAGTTTCTAAGAAACAAGTGTACTAAATTTCTAATAAAGTCTGCTGAAAGGGAAATAAAAATTGAGCAGTCTCAGTGGAATCACTGTGGTTTCCTTTTGTGCTTCTGCCTGTCACTTGATTCAACTTTTATGATTTGAGACTTCACTAGATAAAGAGAATTTACAGAGAATTTACTAGATAAAGAAAGCAAAAATAGATACAAGCTTGGGAGGTTCAGTATGGGTGGGATGCAAGCTAATACAGATACTCAGTTCTTGAAACAAGATTTTCTTATTAGAGGATAGCTCACAGATGACATAAATGTTGCTGCATAATGAGGGGTTTATCTCATTGCACTGTTGAAAACTTACTTCTATCTGGAAGACCCTTAGATAAGCATATCATCTTGCATAAGCATAAGCCATAAGCTATAATTTTCAACTAGAAATCCTACATTGATATAATCATAGTAAAGTAAAATTAAAATAATCAAGTAAAATTAAACAAGTTGCATTTTATGTAGAATCTATGTTTGGCAAAACTTCAGCAACCAATTAACAAACAGCAGATAATATTGTAGGTCTGATAAAATGGCTTTATCATCCTTTAAAAAAGAAAGTAGCATGCCATGATCCCAATCAGCTGGAGTTTTCTCTGTAAAGTGTATAGTATATAATATTGAATGAACATAATGTTTGGAAACATTTGAATGTAGTTTTATGATTAACTATGATTAATTAAATGATTAATGCGGAATTTGTTTTATCTAGCTATTCTATCCTACAACTTTTCCATAGGCCATCTGAAAGAAGCTTCCACAGAACATTGTTTGAGACCATCTATTCCCAGTTCCACTCTTTATTATAACTCTGTCCTGAACTGGAAAATGTCTAATTGTTCATTAATGTATTTTTGATGGCATATGCAGGTTAAGATATCAATAGGAAGGTTTGATTTCTGTCCAATGGAAATTAAAAGCAGCATTTTTATAAAAAAAATAAATGGTAAAGAACCACCTGGAATTGCAATTGTGGAAATCAAATTCATGCAGGCACATAATAGCAAATAAGTAGTTTTGCAATGTGCATGTTGAGAAGAGCTACAGAGAAATTTATGCTAAACCTTGAAAACATGAAAAATTCCCCTCGACACAAGCATTTGCTCTTGTTAGTCTAACAAGGTTTTGGTTTTTTGATTTTTGTCCTAATGAGGTCCTCCCACTGTAAGAGATAAACAAGCTCCAAGTGTCGTTTCTGCCTCTTCAGACTATCAGCACAGCTTTGATTTAAGGACTTGCACTTTAATCACCCATCATGTGTCATTACCCCGACAGGTGGCAGCAGCCGCAAGATACAAGCTCCAATAAATTGCATCGAAAATCACTGAAGCGATCTTTTGTTGATTTTCTTTTACAGCTATTCAATGGCAGATCAGCTGTCATAACAACACAGTGCCCATGGCAGTAGGGTGAAATTAAATGTGAAGTATGTTCAAGGTAGCGAATATAAAAATGGAATATCCTTTTTTTCACCCTGTTGATTCTAATGCATTTTTTTATTCTTGTAAGTAATGTGAAGTCTGTAGCAATTGATTGAAATCAGTGCTGTATTTTTGTGGCATAATTGTCACATCTGCCCTTGTACAAATATGCTCTATTATGTAAATAAGTACTTTGCTATCAGTAATATTTTCTTTTAAAAAAGGAATCTTACTCATTTTAAAAACAAAATGCATCTTATAATTGGGTTTTTGAGCAAAAGGAAGCAGTTTGCAAATCATCTTTGTTTCTCCCTTCTCCCTCCTTAATTACCCCTCTATTACAGATACATGTAATATAATATTGCATAAAGTGCAATTTCTCACTACAGAAAATACACACAAAAAATATAATATACTTGTCATTAAAGTAGTTACTTTTCTAATGATGAGCCAAATTAGACATTTTCAAAACATAACTGGCAACTTGAATGCCAAGTGTCCAAATTTTGTTTATGTGACCAGAACAGTCAGTTATGAACTCCTTTGTTCAACACCATTGTAACTTTGAATAGCTCTAAATCAGTGGGTGTAACCTGAGGACTGTCTGTAATTGTACTGAAGAAAGACCCAGCCTGGTTTCACACTTCATGTTAAATTCATATTTGTTTAGTTTTGACCGGAGGTCAGAGGTGAAATCTAGCCAGTTCGCACTGGTTCAGGCGAAGCAGTAGGGAAAATTTTGATTGGTTCGGAGAACCGGCAAATATCACCTCCAGCTAACCCCGCCCCTACCTGCCCGCTCACTGCTCACCCCGCCCCCTGCTCACCCTGCCCCAGTGTCTCTGCCAGCTTTTCCCACGAGGATGTGCCTGAGGCCCAACTACTCCTGATCTGCCTGCCTGCCTGCCTGCGTAAGTAAGCCTCTGCTGCCACTTGCCTCCCTGTCCCTTTCCACCAGGTGCTGCGTCCCGACACGGCCTAGTAGCTAGCTGCCCCCCCACAGTCCCTGGAGCTTGCCTGCTGCCGCTGCCGCTTGCTTCGCTTCGCACCCAGCGCTGCATCCCCACGCACCTAGTAGCTAGCTGCCGCCCCCTCATGGTCCCCGGAGCTTGCCTGCTGCCACCACCGCTTGCTTCGCTTCCCACCTGATGCTGCATCCCCGCACGGCTAGCTAGCTGCCCCCCCGGTCCCCAGAGCTTGCCTGCCACCACCGTCACTTGCTTCACTTCCCACCCGGCGCTGTGTCCCCGCTCATCCTATCTGGCTGCCCCTCCCACTTTTGCTGTTTGCAGCCAACAGAAAGATGCAAGACCTATTGAACAACTTGCAGACTTGGTTCCCCTTTCACAGCAAATATATACATATCACAACATTTCTGTTTTTTTACTTTGGCATTTATAGGTAGCCTTTGCTTACTGATGGTAATTAGGACCAGGAATGCCATTGCTAAATGACACTGTTGTAAAGTGCAACTTATGTGACTACACCAACTTAACAACAGCAATTGCAGCACTTCTGGTTTCAGTTATTAAGTGAATCTCAGATAGTTACAGCATCCCATGGTCATCTGCTTACCATTTGCTCTCTCCTGCTGGCTTACTCATTGACTTTGCTTGTCAGAAGCTGGCAGTGAAGGTTGCAAATGATAACTGCAGGATGCCACAGCATAATTATGAGCCAATTGCCAAACATCTGAATCAGGATTACAGGATAATGAGGACACTGTAACATCAACCAGTCACTGACTGAGGAGTCCTTCAATGAGGAAATAAGCATATTTCAAAAGCTGAAGTTGCTTCATTTTAAAACAATTACGTGCAAAAGAGCAACTTGTCTTCAAATGTAAGATAAATCCCACAATACCTTAGTCTTTTTTTCTAGTTAAGAAAAAGTTAATTCTAAGTCAGGTATGTAATAGACACTATCCAATAACTTACAGTAAAAACAAAGACAGCATGCTGGGTGAATTCAAATTGATTTCTCAACAACATGCTGTGGGTAAGCACTGATTTAATATTCCCATTGTCTCTTGAAGTACTGGTGATGGCTGCTGTTCAGGTAACAAAATATTTGTTTTCATTACAATTGCTAATAAACCCGGTTTCAGATTGGACACCATATATATATTTCTTTTACAGCTGGGTATACTTGTACCTTTAGAGACTGGAGAGGCTTTTATTATATGCAAAACTATTTACAGCAGTTAGGAACTACCACATCCAAACTTTTCCAGTGCCAACTTGGTCTCTCCCTCTCTCTCTCTCTCTCTCCCTCTCCCTCTCCCCCACTCCCTCCCTCTCTCCCTCCCTCCCACTCTCTCTCTGATCCATT
>JANHFL010004681.1:27408-39344 GCA_032468155.1 Oxyrhabdium leporinum
TTTTTGATTTGAGAGGGGAGAGTGAGAGAGAGGGAGGGAGAGAGAGAGAGGGAGAGGGAGAGAAAGAGACAGAGACAGGGACAGAGAGAGAGAGAGAGAAACAGAGAAAGAGAAAGAGAGAGACAGAGAGACAGGCAGAGATTGACAGAGAGAGGCAGACAGAGAGAGGCAGAGGGACACAGAGATACAGAGACAGAGAGAGAATGGATGGCATAAGGATCTTCCCAGTGAGTTGGACTAGAAGACCTCTAAGGTCCCTTTCAGCCCTATGATTCTATGTTCTAATATATTGACTAAGCCACCTTGCTCCAAGTAACCTTACCCCACAAGTTTCTTAGAAGACAGCTGGGAAGTCAGAAGCCCCAGGGAAATCAGAAAATCCAAGCAGTTCAAATAAAGATTTATCGCAAGCTTAAGCTCTCTACAAGAATCTGAACTACTAACAGTCAAAGCAAATTGGTGGTAGATAAGAGTCAATGGAATTCACAGTGGGTTGGACTTAGAGCTCTTGTGGGTGGAAAGAGACTCAAGACTGGTGATGTGTTTGACCCCCTTCCCTCAGGCAAAGATTGGTCATCTACAGGCTGATGCTTTTGGAATCAGGACAAATGATTCAAATGGTTGTGCTCTCTCATGACTGAAGTTCAAATGAAGTCAGACTCCATCAGTTGGAGCAAGATGCAAGAAAGAACAATTAGGACATGTGGTTGCCATTCCTGTTTAGAAAGATAAGGAACTCTTGAGCCTAGTGGCTATATGAATAAGTCTATTATGTTGCAGACAGGACCACTACTGATATTTTTTTTTTAAAAAGCAATTGGATGCATTTCTGGAAGCTTCCTATGGAGCTTCTTGCTCAATGGCATGCTCCTAATGGCATGGCTGAAGGATGAAATTCTAGTATTGCCTCTGAAAAGAGTCCAACCCACAAGAATAAGGAGAAGAACTCTTTCAGCTGACAAGCTGAGATTCTCCATTTCAAAACGAGTTTCTTGGTAGGTCTTCAGTTAAGGTGCATCACCCTGATTAAATGAAGCTGCATAGCAATCTGGCAGATGTCTTTGATTCCAAATATGGTTTGATATAATTTCCTTTCTGCCCTTCTTCTCAGTCACAAGCAACTGAAAGTGAAAGATGTTTGAGCAGCACACTTACTCGGGTTCTCTGAAATGTACGTATTTTGGAATTAACTGGACAGTCTGCAGAGATTGGAGAAGGCCTCTAAGATTTTTGCCGTCCTAAGTTTTTAAAAAGTACAAAACAGACGCGGGGCAGATGTAGAATATTCATTCCATCTTGGATTTTGATATGGACGACTTCAAACATTACAATGAAAAGCAACCCTTAAAAAGGCTGAGATTGATTTTAAGCTTCTCTACGGAGTCTTAGTCGGCAAGATCAATCGATTCATCTAGAAGTCGGTTAGGCGATGTATAAGAAAGCAAGATAAAAAGAAAGAAGTAGAGCTGCTTTTCATTATTGGATAGACCCAACGGATTCTCAACATTAACGCTTATTGTTACACGATTCCAAGAAGGTGTCAAAGGAATCCTATTCTTCTTTTAGTGGCCTTCTCAGAGTGTAGAAAAATTTTGCAGTACTCCAAACAACAAGTATTTTGAGATGTTCCACTTCTTTCTTTTGATACAATACCTAAATAAATGTGTAAGAAATGTATGTACAAAAAAAGAAAAGGAGAAAAGAAAGGAAAAGAAGCAGAAAGACCTAACATTCACAGATATCTTCATAAATGTATAAGATATATCCTACTCCTACTCCTCCCATGTCTCCCCCCTCCCCACATATACCTACATTGTATTTTCCCCTTGTTTCCCATATTTTCCTAGCCACAATTTCCCTTTGGATCTTTTATTTTGACCATCAGTAAACAATCCTAGCTAATCAGGGATCATATGATGCTCCGGATACTACCACAACATTATACTGATATCCCCAAGGATAAACAAAACTAATTTATCATGAAGGCTACCCTTCAGTTCAAGATTAACCATGCAATCAGATGTTCAAATCAATTTCCTATAGGGCAAGGAGAAAAGCCAGACTTACAGATCATCCCAATTGGACAGATGACCTTATGAGGGGCCAGCAGTTTCCAGCTTTGCTATGAAAAGAATTCCTTCCATGCCTGTAGTTCAGAGAACAAACCAACTCTGACTTGAAATCCTCTGCAAACTTTCGTTTTCCCTTCCAGTTTAAAAGGTTTTAAAGCAGACTCCGGGACTTCAGGCTTTCTGCTTGCTTCCTGAGATACCTACAGGGCTCATTAATTTAATTACAGCTGTTTTATCTCTCCCGCCCCCCTTTTCTTTCATTCTTTCTTCCTTTCTTCCCTTAGAGCTGATTTCATACCAAATGCAGAACGATGCCAGCCGTAAACTATTGTTCCATTATTAATGGGATTTGTAATTGTTAGTATGAAGCTCTTTTTTCTTCTACCTCCAGCAGGCAAGGAAGTGACCCAGGCTGCATACGAAATAAGAAGGCACCCAGAAAGAAATAAAAATGAAAGCAATCCAGCCAGATGAGTCGGGAGCTAACTAGAGGATTCCCGCCTCGCTGTTTTTTTGAACCAAAACTGCTAGATTATTTACAATCTCTCGGAAATAAGGGTCCACACTTTTTTTTTCAGGCTGAAGGGCAGACTTACTATGCTTGCAGCTACTCTTTCCTCAAAAGATTTGCAAAGGATCAAGTCAAAACTAGAGGTAGCTAGCACGGAGTAGTGAGCGTGGCCTGGGGAAGGATAGAAGCATAAAATAAAGAAAAATGAAAGTGTG
Source organism: Oxyrhabdium leporinum (assembly GCA_032468155.1). Taxonomy (NCBI): domain Eukaryota; kingdom Metazoa; phylum Chordata; class Lepidosauria; order Squamata; family Cyclocoridae; genus Oxyrhabdium; species Oxyrhabdium leporinum. The sequence goes on from JANHFL010004681.1 coordinate 30,207, forward strand.
AATAAACTGAAACTCCAGGAGGCAAAGCAAGAGAAGAGAAGGAACAGTAGAGTGTAACTGTCATGGGTCTTAAACCTACTTAAACCTTGATGTAATGATGAACCCCTAAGGGCTGATTTTTGAATGCACGGAGTATCTGGGGAAAAAATAAAGAAATGCCGAGAGACAGACCTTCTTCATTCTTAGAAGAAGCCACTCTTTTTTTGTATGATACCCTGCAATGATGAGGGCTTCAACGAAGAAAGAGAAATTTAAGCACAGTCAGGGTGCAAGTTTGAAGAAGGCGGCGTGTTCTCATATGGATGGTCTCTTGTATTCCTGGGTTCCTGCATACAGGCCCTTCCAGGCGATGGAGTGCTTGGCTTCCACTTTAACTTCTCACAATGTCCTAGTTTAGTATTTCTTTGGGGACATTGTAGATAAGGAACACAACCAGTTGCCCCTGGCACAGCCAGACGGAAATGGTCTCTATGCTCCTGCTGGTCCTTTGGGCCTCATTAAATATCTCGGAGTATGCAAAACTGGCACGAAGACCTTGGCAAAACAAAAAAAAAACAAAAACCCATAGAGACATACTGTAGAAACTTCAATACAGGTAATTCTGGGCTGCATAAACAGGGATAGAATCAAGATTGCGTGAAGTGTTAATAGCACTTTATAATGCCTACTTCCTAAACTTCCTAACAGTGATGGCAATTAACCAGTGGAAGAGCTTGCCTCCAGAAATCGTGGGTGCTCCTTCACTGGAGGTTTTTATGAAGAGTCTAGACAGTCCTTTATCTGAAATGGTATAGATTCTCCTGCTTGAGGGACCTCCAAGGTCCCTTCCAGCTCATTCATTCCTTCTAATTGTCTAATTAAAAGGATGGGTATAGTGGTGACATGTCTCCAGCATCTACCAAGGTGGGCCTAGATTAGGGAATCAATTGGGGAAATTGTAGCTGTGCCCCCATTACCGTGTAAAAGGGATCAGAATTTCCAATTAGGATCTCGTGTTTTTAATCAATGGTATGGATTTTATTACTTGATTCTGTTTTAGAAAGCTGCCTCGAGCTTTGGGGTTTTTTTTTAATTATGTGTTTAGTGGCATACAGATTCATCCTGATTGGATTTGAATTTTTAAATCAGTTCAAAAAAGTCAAACTGGCTCAACGCAACGTCCCAATTCGGTTTAAATAATTTATCTGAGATGTCTTGGACTTTACCATTGATTTCAAAAGTTGGTTTTTGTGGATGTGCGAAGACCTGTCATGCTTCATTCTGAGTCCATTTAGAGTTATCCAAGTCAATGCTTCAAATCATTGCAGAGATTTGGTTTGGAAAGCCAATTCAGTGTGGAAATTGGATGGACGCCCCCCTCTTCAAAATGAACCCCCAAAATGTCTCAATCCTCAAAAAAAATGCTATAAAAATTAAACTTTACTCAAATCCTATCTTAGGACACTGTAAAGTCATGGTGCAAATGCTAGAATGCTGAAACACTCGTTGTTGGATTAAAAATATTTTTTTTCCATTTACGTCAGGCAACCATCTGTATCCAACAGAAAAAGAAACTTCTGGAGATGGCTCTCTTTTCTAGGTAGGGTTTTTTTCCCCTTCCAAATTCTAAGCAAAAATAAATTAAAATAAAATAGAAAATGGGAATAGGGTCGTTAAAAAATAAATGAGAAGACAAAGCATCTTGGGAAAACATTAAGAAAACATTAAAGAATAATAATATGAGGAATGATAATAAGAATAAAATAACTGAGCTGTATGTTCCCTTTACATAATATTGGCAAAGATGGATAGCATCTCAATAAAATACTTGTTTTCAATAGCTTATCGTAATGAAAAATATTACAGTGTGGGATATCACAGTAAGGATAATTTCCATTTCCTGTATAAATGTTCGGCAATGAATAAACTATTTAATCATATCCTGATAAAGCCAAAAGAAGCTCCTGTTACCCCTATCAAATTGCTGTTTGTCACTTTCAATGCTCTTTCCTAATTTTTCATCATTTACATGAAGAAGAAATTATGGCTGGAGGCCACTGAGGTTTTTATTAATATCTTTTGCATCTTGGCTTTCTGTCAAATGCATTCTCATCATCGTGTGAGAGGAGATACCCAGATGCAGAAAAACGATGTTCCCAATTGCACTAATTATATTCCATAAAGGCAGGGAAAGGCACTTTGGGCCAACTGATCACAAATCAAAGGTACTTTTTTGCAAAAGGCAACTAGACATTCTTGGTTTTTGTTTGAAGATGTGTCCCTTCAGCTCTGAAGTCCAGTTGGCTTTTCGCAAACCAATCTAATGACTTAAAAGGCAGCATTCGGTTCTTCTTCTAGTGACTTCCCATTTCCCTAAACTGGAGTATTTCCAGAGACTCATGTAGATTTGATTTCCTTTGCAGTTTTCATCATTTACCATAAGATCAGCCCTATCCTTCGTCACAGCTGTATCCAGTTACCCTATGCAAGGAAGACAAGGCAGTCTGAGTCAGTTCAGCGATTCAGATCAGAATTGAATTGAACTGAATTGAATTATAGAATAGAATAGAATCAAATAGAATTGAATCAAATCGAATCGAATCGAATCTGGAAGGGACCCTGGAGGTCTTCCAGTATTTTGGGTCTCCTCTTTTGTTCTTCTTCCTGGCACAGCTCACAGCTTCTACAGAACAGTGTAGGAGAAGAAGGAACTAAGCTAGAAGGCGAGGTTAAAGGTGTCATCAGTTTAGAGTCATTCCATTGTCACAAAAGACCTATGTCCAGCCTCTTGTGAATTCTGTTAGCCCTTATCTAGCACCAATTTAGCTTTGATCATTAGTTGACTAGATACTTGTACTAGAAGTAGCAATAATAAACCCTTCTATGCTTTGAACTCAATGAATGCTCCTGGTTATTTGTGCCTGACAGACAGTTCTTTGATGTCTTGGAACATAGAACAATAGAATTGGAAGAGTCCAATCCCCTTCTCAAGCAGGAGACCCTATACAATTTCAGACAAGTGGTTGTCCAATGTCTTCTTGAAAGCCTTCAGTGATGTAGCACCCACAACTTCTGAAGGCGAGCTGTTCCATTGGTTAATTGTTTTCAGTTAGGAAGTTTCTCTTTAATTCCAGGTTGCATCTCTCCTTGATTAGTTTCCATCCACTTGTTTGCTGTCTTGTCCTCTGGTGCTTTGGAGAATAATTTGCCCCTCTTCTTTGTGGCAGCCCCCCAAGTACTGGAACACTGTTATCATATCACCCCTAGTCCTTTTTTTTCTCTGAACTAGCCAGACCCAAATCCTGCACTTTTTCCAAAATTTGGAAAATCAATCCACTAAGCTGTTTGGTTCAAACTGTCAAATCTACTTGATTTCAATCTCTGAACTGCTTGGGAAAAAGCTTTGTCTGCATGCATAGAATAATTTGAGCCATGCAAATTGATTCGGAGGCATTCAACTGAATCTGATTATTTGCATCATGTTTGTGATCAGTTTGAAAATTGGATTCAGTTTGGAAATAAATCTGATTGCCTTCAGATCTTTGAATCAAATGCTTGAACAGCTCTGATATTCACAGCAGCATGGTACTTCATGTGGAGACTGGTCGTAGATCTCTAAGGTTTGATGGAAGAGTGATTCAAATTCTGGATGGTAATCCATAAGAACTAACCTTTCACTTTGATTCGTTTGATTCTCTATCTAGAACCTTGGAGGATTTGTTTAAATATATATTTTTTTATTTCTTCATGATTTCCATTTTTGTGCTATTCCATTTTCAGAAAATGGGTGACTTACAAAGCATCAATGCAATACAGTTATTAATTTATTTTTAAAATAATAATAATTAGCCCACTTATAATGATTATAACATAATCAAACCAAGATGGTATCATTTGCCACTATATTTCTATCATGTCAAACCTATTTTGGAAGAGTGCAGATGAAAGTATTATCTTCGTAACTCTAGCAAATTTATAGTCTCCTTCTGATATTGAGGCCAGGAAAGGTGAAGAGAAATTCATAACAAGGCATCAAATCTGTCTCAGGTCAGATCCTTGGAGTGAGATCTCTCAGTGTCAAACTATTTTCAGCATTTAATCATCGCTCAGCTCAGTTGTTTCCAAAATGCAAAACTGCTATATTTAAAAATGTATATCTACCCTATATAGTTAGAATATGTCGGACATACAGCATCCTTCACTTAATCCTCCAAGGAAAGATTGAAGGCAAAGAAGATCCAGGCAGAAGAAGAACCTCATGGCTTCAAAATCGAAGGATCCGATTTGGACAAAACTCAACAGCACTTTTTCGTGCGGCTGTTGATAAAAATAGGATCGCCAACATGGTTGCCAATGATGGATATTGCACAAGAAGAAGAAGAAGATTTATCATATGCCCTTAATTAGTTGAATGGGTCATCTTTGCTACCCTTTTATTATTCCTAATCAATCACTGAAGTCATTTGTAGTGGATCAGAAAACTCTACTCAATCCATTTGGGGCCAAGGTCTCCCAGATGTTGCTGAATTACAACTCTTCTCAGACCGAAGCTAATGTTATCAATGGTGAAGCATGAAGGAACAAATCTAGCTCAGTCATGTGTGAACAACTACATATTCTCCTTACTCAGCAACTCTTGTAGTCATTCCTGTCAGATGACCTTGAGTTATAGTTCCACCTTGGACACAAAGCCAGCTGGTGACCCCTTAAGCCAGTCACTTTCTCTCAGGAGGGAGTGACAAAGGACTTCTGAAAAACCTTGCCAAGATAATTATAGAACTAATCCAAGCAGTTGCCAGGAGTCAAAAAATGACTCAAAAGCCCCAAAAAAGGTGCACACAAAATCCCAAATTCTTAATCTAGACTCTATACCTTCATAGTTTCATTGCCACCAGTTGTCTTCTGTGAAATATTCCAGAGGTCTATTTTTGGCCACTGCCACCAAATTACTTTTTTGTTGATGCTAATGGTAAGCTGCCTTAGAAATATGTGTGGGTGGCATGGTGGCTCCTTGGTTAAGATGCTGGGCTAGTCAGCTGGAAAGTTGGCAGCCAAGGTTTGAGACCCCAGTTCCACGTGACGGGGTGAGTTCCCGTCCTCGATCCAGCTCCTGCCAACCTAGCAGTTCAAAAGCATGCAACTGCGAGTACATTAATAGGTACCACTCCAGGGGGAAAGTAACAGTGCTCTGGGACTTCATGCTGGCCACATGACTGCAGAAATATCTTCAGACAGCTCTGGCTCAATGGCCTTGAAATGAAAATGAGCACTGCCCCTTATAGTCAGCAATGAGTAAAATCCAGAGGGACTCCTGAGAAATAAACAAATCTGGAAAGGAAGGTTAAATGTAACTTTAGTAAACAAAGAGTTCATACTGCAATAAATCAATAAAATAAGGACATAAGGTTGCTTTTGCTTCTTAATACCTATATGCTGAATTCATGCAATTCTCCTACCCTGGAAATTTCAAGAATTAACTCTTTATTTGTGTCAATATAGCATGTATTAAGTTATAAGACTTGCCATTCAGCATAGTTGAAAGTAGAGATAACATTGCATTTATTCATGTATGTAATTTTTTTTTCTTTCAGCCATGCATTTTTCTTACATAATGTTCCCTAATTCATACATTCTTCAATATCTGTAGTTTGGCACAGAATTTTTGAGCTCAAATAACATACTAGAAACCCAAGAAGGTTCTAGCCAAAAGGTTATGTATATCCCCATCTACACAGAATTCTAAAAAAGGTAAATTAGATCATCTGATTAAAAAAAAAAAACAGACAAATTTTAAAAAATTCCCCATCATTCATGCTTTCTGTGTGTTTTTTAAAATAAAGACTGCAAAGGTATGCTGAAAGGGTACACATTTTGTCTAAAAGGTTTATTTATGTTTCCGTAAAACACATTTTTAGCTTATAAAATTGCAAAGTTTAGAAAAGTACTTAGCATGGACAGTTGTTGATGCCCATTTGCAAATCTATAGGGTAGATGTAAATTAAGCAATTAGGTTTAAAAATGCAAGTGGAAAGACATATTTTTTTCAGAACACTATCTATTGAACTTAATATTTACTCAGGCAGGGTAATAACTGCAGGAGAATGGGGCTATTCCCTTTAACTACTCCTTCACAGAAAAAAAAAGATATCTTAAACTTCTATGTAAAATCATGGCCTGATTATTTAGTAATTCCTTTGCTATTCATCACCCAAGTTCTAATAATGATGAACTCACTTAATTTTAATGGACATGTCATAAGCGCTTCAACAGGAGTTCTCTCTACACTTCATCATTCATTAACTTGTCATTATAACAAAAGTTCCTCTCATGTTTAGGATGGCTATAAAATAAAGCCTATATTTATTATTCATTCCATCCCATTATCGGATCCCTTTCCTTTGTATTCTAGCCAATTCATTTCCTGTTCTATCCTTTGTCCAGGGAAGATTTTAAGAGACACACATGGGCTGTCAAGAAGGTTGAAGAATTTTAGTTGTCCTTCTCACAGGGATAGACAAATCTCTCTGATTCTCTTTGATAAGACTCTCATCCCAGAATAGATATTGGTTCCATTCCTTAATTTATTAATGTACAACAAAAAAGTTTCTTTGTAGAAAGCTTTCCTTCCTTTTGTTATTTCTTCATTCTCCTTGAAGTGGCTTTTTTTTCTAAAAAGCCAATTTTGTGTCCTTTGTTATAACAAGTGAAAAACTACAAGAAATGCAAAAATGGACAGAGAATATATAAACTAAGGTTCCACCAGTAAAAGAGAAAGAAAAAGTAATATTAGTGTTAGTATTATTTGCTATCAGCACCTCTATCCCAACCTACTTTCTGATAAATTTGTCCTGCAGGAAAAAAAGAAAGATTAAGGGGGAAAAAAGGAAGAAAATTCTGGAAACAGAAGGGATTTTGTTTTAAGGTAGAAATTTCTGACCAGAGTCTTATATTATCAGAACATTTCCACAAAGGCGTGATTCTCACTTTGAGGTCCTATTTCAAGATATTAAAAAGACAACTTCAAAGTTTGATGATAATAGAAAAGTATGGCCCTTGCTGACCGAGTCTATTTAGCTTGCAAAGGTCTATCTGCTTTTGGCAAAACTCATACATGTACCTTGCAAAAAGATAAGTTCACATACCATCTACTGTAGATTGTACAAAATAATGGTAAGCAAAACTTTTGTTTGGTATTGTAATCTCTTTGAGAAACCCAGTTCCTCTGGCTTTGGGTTTAATATAGGTACCAAGTGGGCTAACTGAGCATGTTTTATGAAACCAGCCACTGTCTCTAGTGATGTCTTGGATATCAGGAGCTAATTTGATGTAGTAGTGAAGACATCAGAGGAGCAACCAGGAGACCAGGAGTTCTAGTTCCATTTTAGGCACAAAACCAGCTGGGTCACATTCTCCAATCCAATCCATACATATTTCCGAATCAGTTTGGAAAATCGCAGTTATAGCAGTTTTTCTTTTGTAATCTGAATCAAAATGTATTTCCATCTGATTTTTTTTTTTCCAAAAAAAAAAGTTGGATGGAAGAGTTGATTTTACTTTTCCATGCTGAATGAACCCAATAAAGCTTTGCACAAGCCATCGGTTGGTTAGGTTGTCTGGGAGCAATGGAATGATGGTTTGACACATATGAGAGACATACCAAAAATAATGCTGATTTATTGACCCCTCAAATATTTTACATGCTTTGCATTCCACAATCAATTATTGAAAGGCTAAATATCTATTCGATTTAGGACCTGTTGTTATATGCTTGTACTTGGTGTGTAACTGGTACAAATGTATTCTCACTTTGCTTTCTTTTGTAAAGTGTTCTGGGTTTTATTACAAATAGCTTGCTGAGCCTATCTATAACCTTGATAACTCCATTCAGTGTAATGGCCTTCGAACAGTTATAGCATAACAATAACTGCTAGGAGCATCAATATTGCAGAAGGAGTCTATTGTTACTTATTTATCATTTATAACACAGGCACCAAGCGCATCTCCGGATATTTATGAAACATTTATGGATAATTTTATGTTACTACTAGGCCTGTGATATAAATGCATTATTTATTTCCTAGTGAATCATTGATAGGACACCCCCTCCCCCTTAGATTGAGAGAAGGGGCAACAAGGGGTTTTAAGTCCGAGATGGCTTGAAGAGGTCCAGTCTGAGTCCAGGCTGATCTTCTGTTTCCAAGTATTAAGCTATTTTGCCTTACTTATCTTACGTTAAGCCATTTGCAACCTTATTTTTTTTTCCCCCTAGGAATGCACAGGGCAACACAAAACAACGAAATTGCAGGTGGGATATTCAGATTCACTCATGGCGGCTTCTCCTTGGTTTCTCCATGGCATTTTTAGCAATGGAGTTCTCAGATCTCTATTATATTAACAGAGAAATAGAATCAAAATCACATGAAGTTGTAGTTGTGTCTACAAAGCTTTGGTAAGACCACACTTAGAATGATGCATCCAGTTTGGGTCACCGTCCAATACCGAAAAGAAGTTGAGACTTTGGAAAGAATACAGAGAAGCGCAACAAAGATGGTTAGGGGCCTAGAAGCTAAAACATACAAAGAATGATTGCAGGAACTGGGTATACCTAGCCAAGTGAAAAGAAGGAACAGAGATGACATGATAGCAGTCTTCCTATACTTGAAGGGCTGCCACAAGGAAGAGGGGGCCAACTTATTTACCAGAGCCCTTGTAAGTAGGACAAGAAACATTGTATGGAAAGCTAACCAAGGAGAGAAGCAACCTAGAACTAAGGAGAAAATTCCTAGCTGTGAGAAGAATTAACCAGTGGAACAAATTGCCTTTGGAAGTTATGGGTGACCCATCTTTGGAGGCTTTTAAGGCGAGACTGGAAGCCATTTACCAGAAATAGTATAGGTTTCCTGTGAGAGCAGGAGGTTGGACTAGATGATCTTCAAGCTTCCTTACCACTCTGTTACTGTTACTAAGACCTCTCAGCGTTCACTTTCAGCCAAAGTACATTCCCAGTATATTTTCTTGGCTGTTCCACAACCATATTGAAAGTCAGGCCAGTGACTTGCATTCCATCCAAGTTTCAATAATTCACTCAGCACTCAGATAAGGATTTATCCAAGTAAGAATTTATTAGAGAAACTATGTTGGCACATCTGGGAAAAACCT
>JANHFL010004682.1:0-30000 GCA_032468155.1 Oxyrhabdium leporinum
ATACTTGTTGTGAACCGCCCCGAGTCTGCGGAATAGGGGCGGTATATAAATCAAATAAATTATTATTATTATTATTACAACAGTTGGAAAGCTAATAGAGAATTCATTTTATTGTATGAATCTCATATAGTTCCTGCACAGTAAAAATTGAGACCTCATTTGGTGATCTTTGAGTAATGATCCCAATAAAAATCTTGGGATAAAATGAGCTTACTAAGAAAGTATTGTAAAAATTAATGTCATTTCAAAATTGATATAAGTACTTTGATTACGGTTAATACTTTTAAGATAGTTCAAGATTAAAAAGTTATTAAAAAGATTTTTGTGGAATAAAGAATTGGAATACGCCAGATTAACAAATTAGTAGTTAAGAATTTCAAAGAATATTGAGTGTACTTATCATAAAATAAGTTTAATTCATAACAACAAAAATCCATTTTCTTATATATCCCAGAGAATGTGAAGAACGTTTGGCTGTCAAACTCATTATGTTGGAAGGTAAAGCATAGCATTTATATTGCTATGATCTTATCCCATTATCATCCCATTGTCAGCCTTGGGAGCCATATTTGTAGAAGGCCTCTGTGGTTGCCACATTTAGTGCCTGGGAAAATGGGAGGGGGGATATTGACACTGAGCTGGGGGGAATTAGACACAACAACATTCTTCCCCAGAGAGTCAAAGACATGTCAACTTGCACCTGGAAGAGGAATGCCAGGAGGAAGGACTTTGTTTGGGATGGAGTTGGATTGGGCCATGTGATCATTGGTGGCAGCAGGAGGGTGGATCCTTGATTTTCTCTTGGGGAGGGAAAACTTGAAACTTTCAGATTCAGGTTTTTCCTGGATGTGCCAATATGACTTCTTCAATAAATTCTTACTTCGATCAATTTTGTTTCCGAGTGCTGAATGGACAAGGGGGTTTTTATTGGAACGCTGACACCCACTTTGGTATAATAGACTTTACATGAATTTTAACCCCATAACTCTAGTTTATATAGAAATATTTTAATAAATAGCTGTATTTACTTCTCCATATAATCACCACTATTGCTTATACACTTTTGCCAACAATGAACAAACTTCTTAAAGCTGCCACAAAAGAAAACACTTTGATTCTTAAATCAAATCGAACACTTGTTTCGATTTCTTTCTTCAAGTCAAAGAGATGCCAGAAAGATAGTCCTTCGATTTTGAATAAATGTGGGAGTTGCATTGTACCAAGTATATATATTAGATGGGATAAGATGGTGAGATCCAACTTCAGTTTGTTAGTATGTGAGAAGCCCATCCAATATTGAAGAATGTCAATAATATGACCCATACATTCTTGTGAAATGCCAAGCTTGACAGCTATTCTCTTTGAGTGATCTGCCAACAATCTTTCTCATGTTAGACTCATAGATTGCTGTCCCAATCCATCCATTTTGCTCTTGTTAGCTCCAATACCTAGACCAAAGCAGGAAATCTACAGCAGAGGAAGGCTAGAACTACCTTTACTGAGATTGTGTCTGTTACTTTAGACAATTGAAATTCTGACTGGGCTATATTCCTTGCCTGTTTCTTACATGCCAGTGAATCAGGGAGATGTTTGCCTGAGCTGCTTCAAGATATTTTCTTGTTCTCCAGGACTTAAAAATGTTTCAGCTCCCCCCTTTGCCTTGGTAACTCTTCTTGCATATTTTTGTCAGTATGATCTCCCTTACTCTTTACTGCTCTTATTACACAAATCAACAGTTCACCATTTTTGTTTTTTGATCCAGCAACACACAGTGCTCACATCAATACAATCATCACTATAAACTACTTGCATTCAGTGGTGAATTTTAATTGAAGAGATTCTTTCAGCAGTCAAAACCCAATCATAGGGAATTGCTTATAGCACACTGATGAAAACTCACAGTAGGATTTCATTTCACAAACAACAGCACTACAGCACAAACAACAACATTTCTCACAGCAAGTTGCTGCCAACTAAACTGAAAGAACAGATATTAAAGAATACATCATAGCAGTGAGTGATTGGTGAATTATAACACCAGAAGTGTTATTTTTCATTCAATCCTCCTAAATAAATAAATTCATGTGATTTTGTAAAGGATATTATTCATTCAGGCAATTAATATGAACACCCACCTCAAGTTCGTAACTGGGCAATGGACAATAGTTTAAAAACAGCATAAAAGATCAAACCAGAAAACGACAACATGCATATAAGCCACAGTCAAGGTAAAAAACAGACTGATTGTTAGCCAAACCTCCTAACCTCCAGGCCTAGTTACAAAACCATCTCCTTAGGTCTTGTGAAAGGCAAACTTGCTTGGGCCCAGTCTAATCTGAGGAATGTTATTCTAAAGAGCAGGTTCCATAACAGAAAAGTCTCTCATTCTGCATCCTACCAGATGGCAATGCCTACTAGATGGCACCCAGATCCTCTTCTGCCAGACCAAAGGGGAAGGGTAGACATAACTGTGGAGAAGCAGCTTTCAAATAATTAGCCCCCCTACCATGAATTAAATTACAAAAAGGACCTTGAACTGAATCTAGAAGCATACTGATAATAAGTATAGCTTGCAAAGCAGAGATGTAACATGCTGATTGAGGAGCACACATGACTGCTTGTGTGCTGCATTCTGTACTGACTGTAGCCGACAGATGCTCTTCAAAGATAGCCCCACATAAATTGTACGGTTTCATTCAGAGTCAAAAATGTCAATATTACATATTAAAAATCATAAATGAAAAACTCTAGATCCATTTAGCATGAGATTTGGCAAAAAAGATTATTCTTCCATAGCAGAAATGTAGTACTACATTGAATTTATAGTCTTGGACTGATAATAATATATTTTATCTCTACTTTTCAATGCTTTCTATCAAACATAATGGAAAGAAAGATCAATAGTACTTCCACTAAATATATTGAGATGTAAACTCCCAGAAATCCCAGCCAGCTTGGTCAATAGCTACACTGGTTGCTAAAGCTTACCACAACCTATTAGGGGAGCAGAAAATTGTAGACTGTTACCTTATTATTTTTGCTTCTGTTTATTATATATTACTAAGAATGGAACTGGATTTAGAATTCTAACAGTGATACAGATAGAACTTTTAGTTTTCTATAAGAGTAAATGCAATTGCAGTAAAAAGTCCTTAAAATTATCTATAAAATGACAGAGCTGAGGAAGCTTCTTGTATGAGAAGCAAAACGTCTTCAAAAAGAAAACAAGAAAGTCCAGTTGCCTCTTGAAAAAGCACCTTCAGGACAACTATGATCTGGATGATTGGGAATCTCCATAGCCATCTAGCTATAAAATCTTTTGGTAATAATTTAGTTAAAGGCTTGTACATTTGGAATTAATATAACTCCATAATTTACAATAAGGTCATTATTACTTGCAAACATAATACAGTAAATAGAAAAGAATAGAAAAAGAACTGTAACATGAATGAAATCTAGGTATACCTTTAAGGTGACATGACATTTTGTAAATTATAAACTTATTATTTATGAGGAGCAAACTAGATTGCATAATATGCCAGTATTAAGGTATGCCTCATAACAATATATCCTGATAATAGAAAAATAAAAGAGTTCATATATTAAAAAAGGTACCTACTCTAAGATTATCATGATTACAATGTCACACTGTGACCTTGTTGGTGTCTGGCTAATCTAACTTTTTTTAGTGCATTGTTTCAAATCAATAACTAATTAACAAAGTACAAAAGAAGTTGTACTGTTTCTGAGATTTCTTGTTAAAAATGGCTTTTCACTGCACATGGACAGAAAGGTCGCTTTTATGACATCTTCAAAAGTCTTTCAAGATCCTGCTACTGTCAGATTAAATTACTTTAAGCAAATAATTGCCATAAGTTAAAACAGAAACACATTTCCTACAACCAGTTTTCATAATGACATGGTGAGTAGTTGTTTTGATATGAATTTCTTCTACTGACCCCCTATCATATCTTAATTTTTTTGGTTGACCTAACTGGAAGATTGGGAGCAAATCCTCTAACACAGGCAACCATACGTGGAGGGGAAGCCATTACTGGAACTGGATTATATATTAAAGAACAGCTGGAAAGGAATTCTAGAGATACTATAGCAAAACGCTCCAAGAATAGAAGAAATTTATTTACTATATACTGTAAAAATGAAAACTATAATATAAAAATGCATTCAGCCAACGTGATACATTACCTGATCCACAAAATTGTATCACAACTCTATCATTTATCTTCTATTTAAATGTTTATACATTACAAGGTCAAAAAACACACTGCCTTGATTTTTAGAAGAACAATAACTACAGAAAAGGATCAGAATTAGCACACAAAGGATGAATGTTTAATCTTTTCTCTACATAAAATTAAATGCTACCTATTCTCCCAAATTTTAAATGAAAATGTCAAAAATGTTGCTGTAGTATGAAAATGCTATTCGCAGCAACATCTGTCCCATGATGTGGGGAATTTTTGTTAAAACAATGTGTTTTTATTCATCAGTGTATTTATTCATTAAACATGGATACTACATATTCCTGTCAAAGCCAGCCAACAGCAGCTAATATAAATGAGAAATGTTACATGGTTCTATCAAATAATCCCATCTCTGTTTTAGAGAATATTTATTAAAGTTTCCCAACATATTGATAAACAACCTAAAACCAGTGGATTATTTACAAACTCTGTAATGATAACTTTACACATTTCAGCTTTTACACTTTTCAAAGAGAAACGCTCTCATCACAGAATTTAGAAGAAATTTTTTTAGAGGAGAAAAAAAAATCTTGGAATTGATAGAGTTGCTTGCAAGTAGATAACCATATAAATGTAATGAATAAATAAAAGAAAAAGAAAGTATTAAAGGGGGAAGGGATTCTTTGAGGCTTTGAATGGGTTCTGCAGGACTAAAGGAGAAAAAAACCTTCTGCAAGGCATTAAGGAAAAACTCTCTCAAATGAATTAAACCATACTCTTCTGCCTCAGTGCTGCCCTTCCTTTCACTTGCTGTATTATCACCAGTATCTATGAGTGTCCACATAGGAAGTGACCGGCTGCATACACAAAACCCAATTCTACAAGAGCAATTGTGCTGAGCTCTTCCCTTCCTCTTCATCTGCCAACTGCAGACAGTGCACATGTGTGCATATGTATCCCTCAAGAAGTCTGCTTAATAATCAAGAGGGCATCCTCTGCAGATTATTATTGGCGGGTTTATTGATTCAATAAACTTATATGTCACTTGACTCTCCTAACAACTAAAGCAAGAGAAAAATAAACAAACAAACAAATAAAGGGTAAGGGTAACAATAGGAATAAACTCCATTTAGCTGTATGGGATTTAATAAAAACATATAGGATTGCGTTGTTGAGCTGCAGTGCAAATTTGCACTTCAGAGTAGGCTGTTCTCTGTAGTAAAGAAATATAAAAACTACATTTGTTTTGTCAGACAGGAAGGCAGCAGAAGATGGATTCTTAAGAGGCTTCAGCCAGGCATTCACAATGGAAAAAATCCAATCTAATTTCACCATGTTAATCCATTATTTGTGTCTATATGATTATACTGCATGTCTTGTTTATATAATCCAGGACATCCACAGTCCTAAATAAGGGATTAATTCTAAGTGACACCCCAAATTGTAATATTCCTGCAGTTTTTCAGTTCCACAATATTTCACTGTCATAACCATCTGAGATATACACCTTTTATTATAGGCATATTGTTTATATTTTGTGTTTTGATTAGGCCTAATAAATGTTTATGTAATGTGAACATTCCAGATATAGGAGTGACTTGTGTGTTTAGAATGCTGGGTTTACAAGCAGCAAGCCCGCTTTCAAAACCTGAATGCTGTCGTGGGATGAATGATTTCTCATAATTCACTCCAACTCCTGCTAGTGACATGAAAGCAGCCCCCATCTGGGTGCCCCCCTGAGCAATGGTGATGTCACCTGGTAATCCTTTTAACCCGGAAGTGCCTTGGTGCTTGTGACACAAGTGCAACGTGATTTCAGATGTAGCCCTTTGGCTACAAATATGTAAAGTTGCAGACTGCATAACACCAAGTGAAAACAGAAAAAGTGTAACAAATGCCAACGCGCTAATTGGGAGATCCATTTTCATACATTTTCGTGAAATTCAAATAGTTTATATATTTATGTCATTATACAAATTATAACATCTTTGTAATGTTTTGTCATTTTATTACTATTTTTTTTATCACTAGTACTTTGCCTCTTGATTGGGGATTCCAGTTTTTTTTTAAAAAAGTAAGAGTTTCCGCAATCAGAAATAAATTGAAAATCCCTAATTATAGACCAATCTCAGAAAAATCTCTGACAAAAACATGCAGAATTCTATCTGCTCTTTGCAAATTTTTTGATGAGCTAATCTGCCAATACATACAATTTTAAGGCATTAAATAACATCAGATGGTGTTGTCTTCTTCTAAATATGTATTCCCTTGTAATCAGATCGAATTGTGCATTGTACAACTGTCAGATTCGATAGTAAATCACAAATTCTTGATTCTTCATGACTTAGCTTTACTCTTCAACAAAAGTTGGCATGGCTCAACTACTTTAGATTGTGAATGTGAACGAAGCCACAACAGCCAACTGCTGACTCATAGTAGTGAGAAAATCTAAATGCTTTTTATAGTCTTAGTTTAAACTCCTAACTTTCCAAATTAGTAGATACTTGGCAAAATACTTCATGGTACTAAAGCTGAAAACAGGAGTTGTATATTTACAAAATGGGTATCCCAGATCTGGAGTGATTCCTGATCTGGAGTGATTCCTGCTTTAGGTCTCACATCAAAAGATGAAATTAATTTAATTGAATTTTTGATGTGTATAGAAAAAAAGTTAGTTTTTTGTGTATAAAAATGAAAAGAGAGATCCTATGTACATTATCTACATTAGAGCAAATCCCACTGAATTCTACCGAAATGAGTTTTAGCAAAAGATATCTACAATAATTATACCAGCTTTTGATTTGTTCCATAACCAGAGTGGCTGGGTTTAGCAGACAGTATCACAATATAAAAACACAACAAATATAGAATATTTTTGAAGCCAGAAGACCCAAAATCTGATTGCTCATTCCAGGGGATGATTTTGCATTAATCAGCTTTTTGCTGCTGGGAAATCTGGTTGAAACATAGCTTGTCTTCAGTTTTTGGCAAAAGATTTCAGTGATAACACCATTAAAATGTGGTCACAGTGGGATTAGTCACCCACCAATCAGATTAAGTAGACTTTGAGAGAAAATTATATAGTCCATAGCAGTTGCTCTTTAGCCCACCCATAATGAATGACACATTAAAGTAATTAATTATTATGAAGGACAAAAATATCCAACTGACTCACCGACTGGACTAAACACAAGCCAGTACAGTCACATATAATGCATTTGGCAGGGATGTAATGAGTTTGGCAGCCTAGATCAGATGGATAGAGAAAGAAGATTCCAAATAAGGCAGAATCATTCAATTCCATTCTAGCATTAAATTTCTTTCACACAATATATGCTCAGACTCTGAGAATATAATTAAAAAATAAATATTATGTTTTTTTCATAGTGAGATTGAGTTATTATGCAGGAGCTTGTAGCTTCTGTGGAAGAGAATTGATAAGCAATGCTCTGTAACTACCAGTATTTATCATCTGCAATTATTTCCATCGCAGTTTTGAAAAAGTTCAACCACATCAATTGGTACCCTGGAGCAATAAACAATGGGAGGCAATATTTGGCAATGTAGTCCTTAATATTAGCTGAAGCATTTAGACATATGAAGCAAAGCCATTAAATTCCATACCTATGGTTCACTAAGTTTCCTTAAGTAGGAGACTATCAAATCTGGATATGATTTTTTAAAGTCCCACTTTACCACATGGATGTACTACACTGCGTTGCACAATGTTAATCTGAGAGATCTATCATAGATGCTACTCCTTAAGGAACAAAGAAGATCTACCTTAATATTGGGCAGGTTAATTTATTTTATCCCCTTGTTTCGTCCTTTCTTATCAGTAAGTTTGCCTGGGAAAAGATCATCAATTTGTATTTCTTTGCTGGTTTTGCAGAAATCAAAGAGATGGGATTATTTGGTGAAGCCTTTTCCCCCATCTTCAATAATGCCAATGTATGTAAGTGCAGCATACATTAATGTCAATTTCTTGACATTCACAAGATTGACACCTATTTCTCAGATAGAGAATCAATATCTTTGGTTTCAGACAGAAGCAACAAGTAGATTTCTTCAAACCCTTCCCTTTCTGCTAGCTACGGATAACTTTTTTTCTGTCTAAAACCAAAAGTTGCTAGACCGGAGGCTGAAACAAGAGAAAATTGCTATCTCCTATCAACCTCAGATTTAGAATAGAATTTATAGAAAGCAGGAATATCCAGATTACAAAACTGGCACAAAGGGAAGCTAAGGAGTATATTAGGTCCAATTTCTTTTCCAATTCTGCTAGTTACTATTTAACTGGTTTCTGATACTTACATTCTCTATTTATACTCAATATACTGTGCACACTTTTATGGAACTTGTCTCTTCTACATCAGAATTACTCCTATATAAGCAGCACATTTTTCATCTTGAATCTGTTTAGAATGCTTATCTTGTGCTCTATAGGTTTTTCGGGAAGATTCCTTTAACTGTTGTCTGTAAATTTAGCAGTTCTAAATTTTATACCTTTGCCAGTGAACGTTTTAGGTGGTTACTTTAACTTTCTCTTCTACTTTTAAAAAATAAGATCTGATTCTATAAATTAATCTTATTCCCATTCCCTTTCAAAGGGAGAGGTGGACTGATTTCTCTGATCTTATACCTTAATGCTTCAAGTACTGAAGATGGTATTATAGAATTCATTTCAATTTTATTCTTTTTTCTTTATATTTGTCCAATAACATGCACAGTTCAAATAGGCTTTATCTCTCTCAGTTCCTAAAGTTAGGGGGGAAAGGTCTCAGGTAAAGATATGCCCATGAAAGACAGTGCAGCAAGCCAAAAGGAGGTGAAGATAGCATAAATAGTGATAGTGAGAATAGTGCAGATCCAGACAATTTATCTTCTTGTGCCATTTTTGTCATCAGACGTTGGCAATCTATCTATAGACGATTTATAGATCACGAAATTTGAGATCTCCAACTTTTCAATCTATGGGCTTAAAACTATTACTACATGATAATTATGGTGTGACCATTTGGACATTACTGGATAATAGGACACTTGACAAAATTGATGATGGTTGCCATTTTGCCCCATCTAAAAGATTTTTCATCCTGCTGCCCATATTATTCTCTGCAATATTTAGTTGTCATGTGTGACATAGTTCATCTTTGATTTAGAAGTTGATTTAGTCTTTTAATCACCAAAAGAAAGATTTTACACAACCATAATCTGTGTAATGTCATTCTACGGAGAATTTTTAGCATTTTTCAATTGTCATTTCTCTCATTCTATATGGGCACAGTTCTCTGGAATAGCTGTTGTTCAAGAAGTGATCAGTTTTTCTTATATGAATAGAATTCCCAAACTACAGATAATCCTAGATTTATGATCGGTTGCTTAGTGATTGTTTGAAATTACGACAGAACCCCCATTGGTACTTACAGCCCGGTTCCAAAGTTCTGATGGCCAGCCCCGTATGGTCAAATAACATGTTGGATGTCAGCCCTGAAGCCATTTTGGGAGCATCTTCAGGGCTACCACAGCAAGGCCAGATGAAGCTATGGGAATGTGAGCGGGTAGAGATATCTGGGGGATGTGTAGCCAAAATAACATTCTTTCCCATGGGAGCCAAGGATGTTCTACCAGATGTTGGAGAGGCATGGACAAAAGCCAGTCGGAATTGGGACTGTGATCTGATTGGACCATGTGATGGACATGTGACCTGGAGGCAAGAACTTTGGATTTTGATTTGGGTAGGGAAAACCTCGGGTCCTTCAGAGTCGGGTTTTCTCCAGATGTGCCAATATGACATTCCTAATAAATTCATACTTTGAGGAGCCTCTAAGCCTCAGTTTTGATTACTTTGGATTTGTTACTTGGAATCCTGACATTGTCTGCTTGACAACCAGCCCACATTTATGTTTGCTTGCAATGTTCTGCAGTCATGTGACTGTGTTTTACAACATTTTTGCTGAAAACTGGCATTTGCTTCTATTTTTTGGAAAAAAATGCCCATATTGAAGAAAGGGTTCGCTTTGCAATGGCAGTATTCCTTTGATGACCACTGCAAAAAAAGAGGTTGTAAATTCAGGTTGGTCATGTGGGTGACCCACTTTATGACTGTTGTGACTTACGACTATAATAGGCAAACTTCATTGTGGTTGTAATTTGTATGCATATTATGCACAAGACACGGCAACGGCAAAACTACTTATGGTAGCTTAATAAACAGTCTTATGAGAGTTTGCAAACTTTGAGAATTTGCTGTGTTGTGCGCATAGGTGTTTCTCAATTTTTCTAAATGTAGTCCTAACAAAGTATATAATACAGCATCTTTTTAAATATGCCAGATTCTCATTCTGATATAAGCATATTCTCTTCCAGTTAATATTCAGTTACTGGTTTGCATCTTGACTGCACAAGTAGAAGAGGTTGACCTCATTCTTATTTGCATTTGCTATAAATTATTTGACAGCAGAATAGATGGTCAGGTTTTCTTATGCTACTGGTAGTAACTTATTATTCTGGATAAATTCCTTTGTCAGCATAGATGAAACTTTTGTGTTTTGATGTTGATCATTCATATTAAAGTTAAAGAGGGACTGCACCAGCACACTTTCTTGTTATAATCATTTTTTCTGAATATACTATCAGTCAGATTTCTCCCTAGGCTGTGTCTAGAAACAATGTGTATGATTGGCATAAAAGAGAGTCAATTTCATTGATGCTACAAAACATAACTGTCTACAAGCCTTATTTTTATCCCTCTTGGGTGAACACACAAGAACCTATTTCCTGGTGTCCAATCCTAAGTGCTCAGTGTGAACATAAGGAAAAAGATTTTGTACGCTTAATGGCATCATATAGCCCCATCATTAAAAACAATTTTAATATATTAGTCAACTTATCAAGTAATTATGTTGATTACTATTTTATTTCATTTATTTTTTTTGGTAATTTTTTGGGAGATTTGCAAACTGTTTTGCTACTTAAATGACTGTTACATTGTGATAGTGTTTAAAATTATTTGAGTTCAACTTTTTAATAATCATCAAGAATTTGCAGTTGTGAAAACTATCTATAATCTCAATCAATTCCTGTCACATCCCACATTGTTCTTTAAGAACACAGCTGCAGGCTCTTCTGCAAAGAGAGATATTTTCAATAAACAAATTCACTTTCTATCAAATATCATACAATATACATACAGACCAGTAAGTTATAAGACCATTGACTTCATCCTTCAGCCTCTTGGTATACATTCTTCAGGTAGAACTTTATAGATTTTCATAGTTCTCTGGATATGTTTTTATGTCCACCCAGAACTCTGCTAAGATGATCCAGGGAAATCTGTCATATACCGTATTTTTCAGACTATAAGATGCTCCTGACTATAAGACGCACTTAGCTTTTGGGGGGGAAAACAAGAAAAAAACCACTGCCTCTGCCTCCCTGTAATTTGTTTCCTTGCAGCAAACAGCCTGGTCAGCTTCAGCACAGGCTGATTTAGCACGTGCAGCTGATTGGCAGCTAGATCTGCCTCCCAGAATACCGACGATCAGCTGTTCCAGGCTGCAGGGATCACCGCTGTCCATCTGTACTATCGTCGCCCATCACCACTGCCAACTATCGCCGCCTCTGCGCACCCCATTTTTGGCCTTCGTGCATTCAGTTTTCAGCTTCTGTGCGCCCCATTATTTGCCTCCGTATGTCCCATTTTTGGCTTCTGCATGCCCCATTTTCAGCCTCCGCGTGTCCCCTTTTCAGCCCATTTCAGGCAGCGGAGATTGCCGCTGCTGGCTATCCCCACCACCTGGAACGGGCTGAAAGCGGGGCGCATGGAAGCTAAAAATGGGATGCACGGAGGCCAGAAATGGGGCACGCGGAAGCCGAAAACGGGATGGGTGGAGGCCAAAAATGGGGGCACACAGAGTCGGCGATAGGTGGCAGCGGCAATGGGTGACGATGGCATGGATGGGTGGCAGCAATCCCCACAGCCTGGAACAGCTGATCATCGGTATTCCGGGAGGCAGATCCAATTGCCAATCAACTGCTCATGCTAAATCAGGCTGTGCTGAAGCTGATGAGGCTGTTTGCTGTTTTCTACAATGAGACAAATTGCTGGGAGGCAGAGACCGAAGGGTGGGGGCTCCGGCAACATTCACTCTATAAGATGCACAGACATTTCCACCCACTTTTTTTGGGGGGAAGTGCGTCTTATAGTCCAAAAAATACGGTACTTTTCTTGTAATTGAGCCAATTTCAAGCAGATATTATCTTTAATGTAATTGTGGCATAAACAGCAATAGAATGATATTGAGGGGTGTCAACTGATTCTAAGAGTATCTTGCTGTTTGGTGATGTAGTACTATTATTGATGAAGATCAAATCCAGAATGTAGCCTTGTTTCCACTGATTTTTGTTAAAAGAATGTGATATGAAAGAGGTGAAAAAAGTAACTCTGCAACCAATATGCATACTTATGACCTTCATAGGTCTGAAAAGCAAAGCAAAGATAAAGTAAGATCATAAGCACAGTAGTGTTTTCATTTAGCAATCACTTTGCTTAACAAGTTGCCAGTCCCAAAAAAGCAAAACAAAGCAAACAAACAAAAAAAAAACAAACCACCAAAACCACCAAAATTCATGACCATCAGGACTGTCATGTAGACTTTCCTACTTGGGCATCATGAGACCCTTCATAAATATCTGCTTTGCTTTTGGTAAACTGTTTCTATATAACTTCAAAACGTACTGTATGTTTCTCAAATTCTAGCTAAATCTAGTATGTCATGAAAATATTCTGGAATACATCCCAAACCATGAGAAATGAAATTGGTTGAAAATTAAATTAGCAAGTGGCTGGCATTTGTTAATTTGATAAGATAGCCAGGTTATAAATAAACTCAAACCCCCACCCTCAAAGAATATAAAAACTGAGGAAAAAGCAAGAAAAAAGTAAAGGCAAATATAAGCAATTTTGTGCCTAAACAGTTGCAGGAATTGGGTATGTCTAGTTTAAAGAAAAAAAGGACTAGGGGTGACATGATAGCAGTGTTCCAAAATCTAAGGGCCTGCCACAAAGAAGAAAGGGTCAATCTACTCTCCAAAGCATCTGAAAGCAGGATAAGAAGCAATGGATGGAAACTAATCAAGGAGAAATACAACCTAGAACTAAGGAGGAATTTCCTGAAGTTAGAACAATTAATCAGTGGAACAACTTGCATCCAGAAGTTGTGGATACTCCAGCACTGGAGGTTTTTAATAAGAGATCAGACAACTATTTGTTTGAAATGGTATACGGTTTTTGCCTGAGCAGAAGGTTAGACTAAAAGACTTCCAAGGTCCTTTCCAATTCTGTTATTCTGGAAAACAAAGATCAAGTAGGGATGGACAATTCTCTGTATTTATTAACCTCAAGAGTTGGTAGCAGAAAGAGATGATAGACACTCCCTTACAAAGAACATTGGAAATTTAAAAAAAGTATGATGCACGTAGATATATATCAACAACAGCTGTCATTTAATACAAGTCTTCTTAGAAATCGGTAAAGTTTTATATCTTTTATTTAATTGGTACAGTGGTTAGTTAAACTTCAGTATAAAATGCTGCTAAATAGGGGACATTTTTTGCCATTCTAAATTGAACTACTAATGATATATTATAGCTCAAACACGCTCAAATGAAGCAAATTCTACATTTCCTATTATTAAATTATCACTATTCCAAATTCTAAATACAGCCCACACTTTTTGATTAGCTTACTTGCAATATTTAAAACATGAACAATAATATTAAAACAAAAAATATTTAGAACATGAAAAATATGTTTTACTATTTATTCTGAATGTGTTTAAGCTAGAACCTTAATTGAGTTATGGTATAATTTCATTCCACCAGTGCCATCTATTGGGGAAGTGTAATGGATATTTCCACAGTTCTGAAATGAATTTCAGTAAAACTAAACAGGAAAACTCCCTTGTAAGCACAAACGCATAATAAAATACAATAAAAAAACAGTGCAGCATTTTCAAAAGAGCCTACTTTTTTTTCTGAGGAAACCTAGACCATTTGTTAAAGTATTTAAATCCCAAACACATACCTGTAAAATATACAGAAGATATTAAATAAATGTGTAGGTAGCAGAATTATTTATTAATATGAAACTGTAAATAAATAGGCTTATTTATTCAGGATTTCTGGTGGTGAATAAATAATATCAGAAATTGTTCATTCTTTAAAAACCTGGTGTCCTGAACTGCAACTTACAGTGTACCAAGGAAATATGGCTTTTGCAAATAATTTTAGGTTGGGAATTGCAGGAATTGTACTTCAGTACATTTAGATGTCATTGGGTGGAAGAAGGTTATTTTACAATAGCCAATGAATCAATATCCATTGATAGGTGCCTGCCTCCAAAAGAGCTAAATTTAGCTGCTATAACTTGTGTTCTTTCAGTAATCCTGGGGGAAATACAACAAGATGAATCTCAACTAGATTGTTTTAAATGAAAACAAATTTCATTATCACTTATGTAAAAAAGCTATATGATGAGGGTCAACTAAAGTAATGCAGTCACTCTGAACAGCTATTTAAGTGGTCAATTTAAATGAAAACAGGAAAAAAAGGATTAAAAGTTTTCCTAAGAGATTTCATGGTTTGATGGAGTATTATTCTTTGTACACTTAAAAAGCAATGCAATTTAGAGCCAAGAAAAGGCCTCCTAGCAAGTATAAAAATGTAAATATCTGCAAGTTAGCCAAAAATGAAGCCACAGACTTCTAAGCTTGACAGAGAACAGGGAAATAGGAAACTCTGAGTGGCAGGTTTCTATTTATTTCCAATATGATAAGCCATCTTTGGTTTAAGTGCTCTCACAGGATTAAAACCCATATTGTCTTCATAAAGTAATTACAAAATGTGAGAGATGAAGGGTAGTAGAGTATTCTAAAATAAAAACAGATTATTATTATAAGTGAATAGCTACACAATTTCTGAATAGTTGGTATTTTTATTTTACATATATTAATGGCATAGAAACCAAGAGGATTCTTTAAAAAGGAGAATCCTGAAAGATTAACTAATTAAACTTTATTCTTAAATTTGTTGTGATAAATTTTATTAAAATAAAAAGATATGTCATCATTTACAAAGTTACCGAATTCATATTAATTTGTGTTAAACTGCTAGTGAGGAAGTGTCAATAATTTCATTCCATGATCATTATTCTGATAACAGATTATGTGGCTCTTATCTTTTTATGGGGTTTTTTCCCACGGGAAAGTCTATACTGTATTTTGAAATGTATTTCAATTTATAGATTTTCCAGGAGATAATATATTTTCAGTGATTAAGATGTTGGGCTGGAATCAAGGAGACCCAAGTTCTAGGTTTACCTTCAACCCTGAATCATGTTCACTGGTTGACTTTGGGCCAGATGCTCTCAGATTATTTTTGTGGGAAAAATTGGTAGAGAAAGTGCAATGTTGAGGAAATATATTTAACAAATGAAGCAAGTATGCAAACAAACAAATATTTCTATATACCACCTGGAACTCAAGGCACCTATCATAAAATAAGGGGGCATAATGGCTCAGTGGTTAAAGATGCTGAACTTATCAGCTGCACAGCTGGGATATGAGACATTGTGCTTTACGCTTGAATATGGGGCCCCAAGTATGACATCCTGCCCACCTGTCTACTTGTTGGCTTTTATAAACTTCTGGCTGATATGCATTTTTCTTTTTATATTTGTTTTATTTTTAATTCTCTTAGCCACCCAGAGTCATTTATTTGAGACGGATGGTCATGTAAATCAGGTAGGTAGGTAGGTAGATAGGTAGGTAGGTAGGTAGACAGACAGACAGATTTCATAATATCTAAGCATCCCTCCTGCCATTAGCAATCTTATTGTGGAAAAATAAAGCCTTAAAAGCCAGAAAGTTAGGGACAGCTCATGGCCTCTTAGGTGATTTTTTTCAGAGAAATTTCTTCACAAAGTTCCTCAATGTCTTCAACAATGGCAAAGATTCTAATGTACTGCCTTCATTGGAAAAGTTCTTAAAAATTTTGGGAGATATTGAGAGAAATATCTAAGTTGAAAATAGCCCATGTTGAGCTTATAACACAGATACACACCAGGAGCTGATCACAGGAAATATTTTATGACATTTGGTATTATCTTATAAAATGTTTTATAAAATTTGTAAAATCTGAATTCCACGGAAGACATGAATCTTGGATTGTCGATGCATTACGTAAGTTAGCTTGGTCCAAAAATTGGTGCTCTACAATGTACCATTGTACCCACTGAAAGATTACACTTAAATAGGAGAGTTTAATAGTATGTAGCCAGCTAGCAGTTTATGACTTAATCTAATACTGCATTTGGCGTACCGTCTGAGTTGTCTTCAAGGCAGCCCCAGGTAGATTATACTACAATAGTCTATCTATGAGTTGGAAAGGACATGAATTATTCCTGGTCCCCAAAGACCTATCATAGGCAGCAGTCAAAGCTGAACAAAGGCCCAGTTGGCCATAGCCTCTATCTTCATTTGTCAATAAATAAACAGGATATATCGGGCTAATTAAATGAAATAGTCACATCAATATATTGTGTAAATGAAGGTTCCTCTCTACAGATATGGAACAAAATATTACATTGCTGCCCTAAATGTTGGTTTACTGTCATGGTTCCAAGTACTGCTCCCAACCAATTCAAGACTCTGAGGCCTGGGCTTCCTCAAAAATCCTGTTTATTCGGTACATCATATCGGCACGGTTAGAGATGAGACCAACACTGAATCATTCCAGCGTTTTTGGTATAATCAAAGAATAGATATTGTCCACCTGTCTTGTGTCACAGGTCATGTTAGCCAACCAAGCAGGTGATGAACTTCTCAGCATTTCCTCCTGCTGTTGCTAGGGCATGTTGATTTTACCCAACAATTTAAGAAGTATTATGGACTTCTGAGATGCAACCGTTTCATTTTATATGTTTTTGCTATCTGTTGTCACCTTCAGTTTACAAAGTGATTTCTCTTGATTGCCCCCCAACCCCAATGCTTTTACATTAATCAGTATTTCATTTATCAATATACATTTATCAATATACAAAGATAATGGACATTTATTTCATTTACTTTAAAACAACAACTATTTAATTCCTGATCAAGCATATAACCAGCAAGTAGAAAATGAAGGAGAATAACTGCCAAACCTGTTGGCAAGGTCTCAGCAAAATTTTCTGGATGCTCGCGATGGCATGGGTTGGCTAGGTTCTAGGTTTATACTCAGCTTAAGGCTCTCCAGTACATAACAGCGTGGCTAGATACAAATCAACTCTAGAAATAAGCTGCTCATGCAGTAGATATATATTTTTATCATGAAGTTCCAATTCCTTTCTAATACCCACTACAGTTTAATTTTAGCACTTCTTTATCTCATCTTTCTCACATTTTATTTTTTCCCTGAATTTGACCCTGAAGTTGATTATTACCTGTCTGTCATGAAAACTCTTCTCTCTCAAATTAATCTCTACAATAACTTTTTACCAGTTTCTTTAATTTAATTTATTTTTTGTTTCTTCTCTAGTTTCTATTTAGTACATGTTTAAAGCTTATTTTTAAGCAGTCTTCCAAGAATGCAGCTCAATTAATGCTTTGAAGATATTTTTATGTGTGCTAACATGCTTTAAGAACGGTCTTCTCTGAATGTGTTGCACAATCCTATTCTCTATCGATGTGTTTGTTTTAATGTCACATTTAAGAAGTGTCTACAACAATTTTGAAAAGAATGCTATTGTTCTAAGAATGAGCTTTGGTTTGTCAATAATACATTATGCCAAACTAGCTTAATTTATTTTCATTACAGAATTGACTAATTTGGTAAACTAAGGGAATACTATGAATCTAATACGCCTTGATCTCAGTAAAGAATTTGGCAAGTTTCACAAGTTTTTAAGAAGAGATTGGGCAACCATTTGTCTGAAATGGCATAGGGTTTCTGCCTGAGCAGGGGGGTTGAACTAGAAGACCTTCAAAGTCCTATTCTATTCTATTCTATTCTATTCTATTCTATTCTATTCTATTCTATTCTATTCTATTCTACACTCTACACTCTACTCTATTCTTACTGTTGTGGAAAAAATGCAGTGCTGTACAGTGCTGTCATCCAGGAAATTTGCTACTGCTTGAACCATACCAAGCATGTTCGTAAGTACTTCTGCATTGTCCTGGAGGGCAGGATCAAGCTACCATCCTTGGCCCAGTGTTATTCAATAAACCAAACAAGTCTTATATCAGGCATATCCAACCTTTTGGCTTGCCTTGATTGCATGGAGTGAAGAATTGTCTTGGGCTGCATATAAAATATATAATATAATGTATATAAATATGCATAATTTACAGTCTTGTGGGGCCATATTACTAGCTGTCCAGGGTTGCATGCAGCCCTGGGGTCGTGAGTTGGATATGCTTTTCTAATGTTTTTTGAAGGTTTGTGCCTAAAATTACTTTACGTTTGTAAATACCTCAACAATACAGTCTATTTCTAAATAAAACCTCAAACCAAACCAAATCAAATCAAATCAACCTTTATTGACAGAGTATAACATGTGTACAATGAGATTGGCTGAGCCTCCCTTTGTGCATTCCCCAACACAATGCAACTCACAGTGAAGCCTGTAATAAAACTCAAAAGAAAAATTAAACAGCATCATTCAACGGTTTAATAATCTGATGAAATTCTTCCTATAAATTCTAATATACTCTCAGTGGACACTGCAGTTTCTAGAGAACTTCTAAAGCAGATCTTTGAGGGCACAAGAAATACAGTAGGAGGAAGAACAAGAAAATTCATGTTATGTAGTATTTTGACAATGAAAAATTATATTAAAATGCAGTGATTAAAATACAAAGAACTATGTCGGCTGATCCTTGAGCTATAGGTTTTAATGCTGGTTCACTTTTTTAAAACTATTTTTGAGAGAGAGGAGGAAACTGCCATTTGCCACAGAAATAATTTCTTCAAAAGAGAAAATGAACACAAAATTTTCACATTCCCTCATGTTCAGCAATGAATAAAACATTAAGTATTTACTAGATTGGGTTCTATGTGAATGGGAGAGATGTTCTCCAGAATGTGCAGCAGCAACCTCTTGTGGTCTGAATAAAGCAATGTATCCATAAAAACAGGAATGAATATGAATATATTACATGCATAATGTCTTAGTTAAAACATCACATGTGAAATATTTTTCTTGTATAGAAAATATCTGAAGAAGTTGTTTGCCTCACTAACACAGAATTTTATGAAACATAACTTTTTTCTTGGACTACTAAATGCAATTGGCAGGCATTTCAAACAAAAAATATCTTAGCACAGAATATATAAGGAATCTTTTCTACCATATTGTGTCAGATGAAGTTTATTGCAGGGACCAAATCTTTTCAACAGGTTGTAGTATACAGTACTTTGGCAAAGTACATTATGTCATAGTTTTAAAAAAGTTACAGCTTGAAACAATAAGTACTTTGATCATTCAAGCTTTGCTCTTAAAGCTTTAGAAGGTATACGTTATCTGTTATTTATACTCTTTTCATAAAAAAAGTCTTGCTAGATACTTTAGTGTAATGGTTGTAAATATGATTATGGAATTTTATTAATATGGAATTTTGAATAATGAACATGAAAGCTCCTACATGTGTACAGTTAGTAAGCAGATTTTTCTCACATGAGACTAATCTTTGAACTGTCTTGTCATATATACATATTAACTAACATACCTTATTTTTCTTTTCTTTTTTCTAACTATTATGCCAGTATGTTTGTGGAACATGCCCAACTCTTAGGCTGTTATTTATCTAGTAGGAATTGGCAGAAATCATCAATTGTTTAATATCTACTAAATATATCACCTATTCTCTGCAGGTCCTAATACTATAGAAAATTGCTTCTGGCAAATTTACAAAGCCCCCAATAGTCCCTTCAAAAAAGAAAGCTTTTCTAAGAGTAGAATTGACTAGTGAATAATTTATTATATAATATATTTGTCAAAAATAGAAGAAAGAAAAACATTTCCTATTATTTTTAAATGCAAATATTACATTCTTGGGCTTTTTCTCCAATTCTCATTCATTCATTCCCCATATTGTCTCCATTTAAAAAAATATATATGCATAGTAAAATTAACCACTAAGCTATATTAGTTCAATACATTACTTCATCCAGTGTAATAATTAACACATGTCAAAACTTTGAAGATTATCCCCTCCCTCCCAATTGACATTGTTCAACAACTACCCAATGGTAAAGAATTCTGAAAATATAGTGTATCATACGTGTATAAAGCAGAATGTGTCAAAGCATAAATAATATTATTTGTACCTCTGAAGAATTAAAAATCCTTGGGTGGCATCGATACAATAATCCTATGCAGCTAGTATTACAAACTGCAAAGGTTCATTGATTAAGAAAAGGCAAGGCCAAAGGACAGAATTTCTTCACTGCTTTGTTCTTAAATGATTCGGACTTAAGCATTTATTAAGATATTAGTAACTATCTTTATCTTTCTTCAGACATGCCCAAATGGAAACAATGTATTACAAGTCAATCATATAATCATGCAAGATGAAAATCAGCAATTTTGTCCTCTGTGTTATTAGTTTACCAGACAAATGAATTAAAATATAGAAATTTATGTTACTCTATTCCCCCAAAAAACTATTCCCATAATACTTTGTGAACTTGTAAACAAAGCTATATTTTAAAAGATTTTTAAATAAACATGTCTACTTAAAAAACCACTGTATACATTATATTTCACATCACTATCTTTTGGAATGATACTTCAAGCTTCTCTTTGAAATTAAACACATTTATATATATATTTTCATTTTTAGAGATAAATAATTAAAATAAATAATTTCTTAGTTTTAGTAACACATTTTAAAACATTATATTAAAAAATGCAAATAAGTAAAAACAAAACTGTGTTCTGTTCTTCAATATCAAAACAAAACAAAGAAGACCAACTTACTCTAATATAGACTTGCATCGTTTCCTTTTCTTTTTGTGGATTTCGGTACTTCTCATAGAAGTCTCGTCGCTTCTTTGTATCTTTCGGAATTTTATCTTTTCTCTCTTTTTTTTCTGCAGGTTCATCTGAGCTATCTGGAGACGGCTGTTGTTGAACTTTTGTCTTTTCAACCTCAATATAGTTCTCATTCGGATTCAGTACTATTATTCCATATCCTTCCTGTTCCAGATGAAAGGGGGGGAAAGGATTTATTGGTTCAAATGTACTGATTGAAGTGATTTTCACAGCATTGATAAAGGAAGTAGTAGTTGCATTTTTTATCTTTGTGTCCCAATTTACAATGACCACTTTTGTTTATTTGTTTGCCTTGCTCTTTACATTTTTACAGTGATTTACGCAGTTCATCAAGAAATTGTAAAACAGCTTCCTCCATACTGGATTCGAAAATTACCAACTTGATGCTTAATAAAAAGTGTTACATGTGGGTTGCTTAAATCCTATTGATTGCAAAAGGATTTAGCAGACTTCAGAGATTAAGCCATTCAACATTTGTTCAATTAAAAACTGATAGCAGTAATAACAATGAATCAATTTCAATTGTGATTATTTGATACTATTTTGAACTCAATGAATTAGTTACAAGTTCAGACATAAGCACTTTTATTGGAATTAAAAATGCACTTAAAGGCTTCAGACAAAGGAAAAACATTAGATTCTTCTCATAAAATATAAATTATAAATCAATAAGAAACATAAAGGGAGAAGGTCTAAAATTTGAGACATTTTATTTATATCAAAGAAAATAATCCTCATTAAAGAAAGTAAGAGAAGTCAAATCCACATAAACCAAATCCAGTTGTCAACATTATTTCAAAAATTCTCTATAACTTTTCAGGGGGAAAAAAACCATACTAAAATAAAATAAATTTTTATCTACTTAAAATAAAATCTTCACTTGAATAAAAGAAGTCCACCTATGCAGATGATCAATACTAAGTAAATCTTTGACAATAACAAAAGATACTTTATTTGGTGTTGCTTTATTCTAATCTGTGTAGCTATTCAAAAACCTTGTAATGCATTGTGATAACTGTCAGGTAGACAGATTGTCACTTGGTGCTTTTCTACAGTTGGACACACTCGACTAGCTATTAAAATCACATTTGAAGAAAGTTCTTACTCTTCCTTGTGCCTGTACAAGTTTTCACGCCCTTCTCAAATTTCTACTATACTTTCTCCTCCCACCAAAACTAAGTTAAAGAACACTGTTGCACTCTGTTAAG
Organism: Oxyrhabdium leporinum; assembly: GCA_032468155.1. Classification (NCBI taxonomy): domain Eukaryota; kingdom Metazoa; phylum Chordata; class Lepidosauria; order Squamata; family Cyclocoridae; genus Oxyrhabdium; species Oxyrhabdium leporinum. The sequence continues at coordinate 22,512 of JANHFL010004682.1, forward strand.
CAGGGTGAATTAGAGGCATTCAGTTCACTGTCTATGGTATAAGGGAACATGGTAAAAAGGTCACCATAGGTCAAAGAGAAAATTGCCGCCTTCTAGATTCTGTACCATGAGTAAGTGATCTCCTGTCATTTTTTCCTCCTGTCATTTTTCCCCCCAGTTTTCTCTGCAGCACAAAGCCCATATACTACTGTATGCTTTTAGAAAATATTAATGTATTAAATTAATATTACACTACAGTTTCTATATAAATAAACTGAATTGAAATTTATATTAAAATCAGGATTGGAACTTTTCTTTTTAAAAATATAATATTGAAAAACAGACTACTGTCTTCATGATTACTAATAACAAAACATTGTGAAGATACTATTTTTCTTACTGTTTTATATAATTACTCCTAGCACCCTAAAAAAACCTTATACATTGTGCATTCAGTGTCTTAGTTTGCTGGTCCCGTTTGTGACTTGAAGTTTTTTTCTTCTTTGAAGATAAGCCTTATATTGATTCATGTTATGTTCTATACAATGCAAGATGTAAAATTCATGTATTTGTTATTATTTTACAGGTATTAGTGAAACTGAAGCCACGTTCATTTTTTGCTACTCTCAAAAAAACCAGACACACATAAATCATCAAAGAAGTAAAATTTGTCTAAGTTATTGATTATGTAACTGAAAATTACATGACTCATTTGTCCAATTTTATGAGGACATAATGTCAATTTTTCACAGACACATCAACAGATGAAAAATGAATCCATTTAAAAATCTCAGCTACATAAATAAATTAAAGGATTTTTACCAATTAAGTTTAAATAGCACAAACCAACCTTTGGCATGATTTAAAAACTTTTTTTAATATACTGTATTTATTAAAATAAAGATATAATTAAAATAGTAATATTTCAGGAATCTATATAACATGTTTTATGGGTATTTTTAAAAAGATTATGATCCTTGTTTTGCTTAGGAGAAAGCTGATATTATGTCATACTCTTCAGTTACTTCCCCTAAATAATATGAGGAAAAATAGGCACAAGAAAGAGGAAAATGAATAATAGACAATACTTGAACTGATGAAAGGAGGTAGAAATACAATATAATATATATAAGGAATGGAATTTAACCTCTATCAAAGTTGCTAAAGTGAGACCAACCTAGCATTATCATAAATTAATTTTGCATTTGACAATATGACCTTTTGTTTCCTTTTCACCTTAAAAAGATTAAGATATTTTAAAAATTCATCAGAATGTATTTAAATTTTAACCTGTACTCTTTATTAATGAGGTTTTTAAAATAAGCTAAATTTTAATTTCAAAATGACAGGCAACTAATTTTGGCACATCATCAAAACATACAGAATGTAGAGAGCAACTTAAACAAAGACTTAAGCAGTCACAATTTATACATCACATCTACACATCTATATTTTGTTTAAAGTAAGTCTTGATATCTATAACGTACATTTTACAAAATTAAACCATCCAACTGATATAATTTATAACATTCACTTCCCCAGATGTGCATGACCATTTAACTCTAATCAACTAATTAATAATTTGCTTTCAAAATAAATGGTATAATTAAAGTACTAAATGTGAAAAATATATCTTAAATGAAATACATTTACAATATAATACATTACTAATTTTTTTAAGTTAAATGTTTTCAACGATTTGTAGAATAAGCATTCAACTATGTGCAGAATACATTATTCAACAAGTTTCAAGTTCATCTTCACAAACTAGTTAGGCAAAATTAAATGAGACAGTTTATAACTAGTCTCTACTAAAGTTAGTCTTCAATAACTTTTGGATAATCAATTTTATGTCATTCAACCATTCCAAAAATCTATCCAAGAAGATTATACTATATACTATAAAATGATAACTTTATGATTGCAAAAGCTATTGGATTTTTCTAACATTAAAATTCTTGTCAATTATTTCAGGAACCATTTAAAGGATGGACTTCATTTCTAATCTTATACATCTGCTTATTTATTCATATTGATTAAATTACAAGCAAGCTTAGAGAAATGTTGAAAAGTACTTATAATATCAAGATTTTTTGCATCTTAGATCACAGAAAATTCATGAGTATGCTTGGTAGTAAAATATGGTATCAATAAGAAAAAAAATTTCTAATAACATCTACTGGATCCTTCTACTACTCTGTACAGATACAAAACCCATATAGAATAAAATATAGACAGCAACAGCAAAAAATATTTGAGATATATTCTGGGACACAAGAAGGCTCTTGTGTCTGCTGAAATGAATGAGCTATAAGCATTCAGCACAGCATATTAATCCACTAGGATAGCCCTCTGTATATGATCAGAGAGGTCAGAGCCTAGAGTGAAATATGTTGACCTATGTGTCTATCTTTCTGGCTTGTAAGTAAAAATGTGTAACATATAATTTTGTTGAGCTTTATCAATCTGATTTAAAAAAAAACTATTTAAAACACTTGAAGCAGAATCAAGTTAGTTCTGCAGGGAAAGGAATCCTAGGAGTTTAGATCAGTAACCTAGATCTACTGTATGCTGTATTAAAATGGTCACAGGAATGACTATTCATTGTTTTTAAAGATCTGTTTATTTCTGATCTTTTTCATGAGAAGAGTACCTATGTGTCACTGTTGCAACAACCTAGATGCAACAGTAGGATGAGGTCATGACAACCAATCAGAAGTCACTAGTGAAGCGTAAAAGTAAACATAGCTGTTGGAGATGCAGCTCAGCTTGAAAAATGCCCCCTCCATTATTTGAGCAATTTTCTCAAGACGTGACCTGAGACTGAAATGCCTAAAATGTCAGTTGACTTCTTTTTGTATTTTCACCCAATGTGCATTTGGCAACTGCACCCTGCTAACACTTTGTAATATTTTCATCCCAGTTACACCACATCTCTTAGACTCCTGCATTCCACTGCTGTGTCCAAGTGTATAAAATGCTATATTACTGCCAAACTTCATATTGCTCCACAAAGTTTCCAACTTAAAATAGCTCATCAAGTTAGGCAAGAAAAGAAAACATGCCACAAAAAGTTTTTAGGGGACCACCTGTTGTCTATTATTTTTACATAGCACTTACTCATAAATCATAACACAGGGTAATTAATCAAGCTGTCAAAGAAAAGGTCAAAGGTTACACAGGGGAGTCAGAAGGTCATTCATGGGCTGATAGAGGTCAGGGTCACACCACATTCCTCATTATCAAGTTGGGATGAGAGACGACCCAAGCAAACAAAAGTGAAAGCAGATGGAGAAGTGAGTGGATAAAAAAGAAAGAAAACTTGAAAACAAAAAGAAAAGTGAAAGAAGAGTGTCAGCTGCCTTCAAATAAAGCATAGAATAGAACCAAAACACACTGGAATCTGCTCAGAAATGTTCTATGTAACATAAAGAAACTATATTTTCATTTTTAAAATGTCATATAATTTAGATGCTTTAATGGAAATAAACAGCATCGCTACATGTTTTGACTATTTCATACAAATATCCAACAATTACAAGCGAATCAGATAAAGAAATTATGTTGAACATAATCGATTTTCCCCACCTCCACACTCTGGGTATAGCCTATAGAATCATAATAAAATCTTTGTATTTGTATAAAAAATAGTATTGGAATTATAGTCTTCAAAACCACAAATGTTCATTAACACAAAGCATCATAAAAGTCCTTCTGGATGACACAAGAGTTATAAAATATTCTATCATTACACTGACCTGAATTAGATGCAGAATAGTGTGCAAAATTAGCTGTCACTCTTTCCTCAAAATCTTTGCTAATCTCATTTTGAATGTTTGCAGCTTTATCAACACATGCATCAATGTCAGCTCCTTGGTTACTGAACCGCAGTACTTGGAAGAAGATATAATTAAAATGTTTTGGCACAGAAAAGGTGAAATTGTATCTTCCCGTATTCCCCAAGGACTCTGTAAAACATGTAGGATATATTGACAAACACACACCCTTGTCTAGAGCCCTGACATTCCAGGTCACCAACTGCTATTTATTTCAGAACATTTGCACTTACCCATACAATCACCTGCTGTGTTACTAACTTTTAATGGCTGTTGAAAATTTAAAACTAAACAAAAAAAGTTTCAGTGCCTGATAACTACTTAAATGTATTAAATGTCTCAGTTATCTGGGTTTTGGTTTTATTTCCCCTTTTTATTTTATCATAAATACTTATATATTTAATTTGCTATAAATTATATATATAGTACGTAAACTTTCTCAAATACAATAAATCAGATAAGATACTGCCACAGTGTTTACACAATTATACGATTCATATTAAAAGCAGTGCTTTATTATAAATTATCATATAATATATACAAAAGACAAGTTCTGAGAACTTTGAATCTTTTTAAGTCATATAAATAAATTTCACTTAACTCTAATTTTAATTTCTACTACATGGGCAAAATAAAACTAATGAAAAGATACATGCTGTCAGTTTGAATAGGACTAATCTCATAGCATACAGCATGCTACTGTAATAACTAAGAAATTTAATTTTATGGGACTGTGACATCACTTGGATTCAAAATAAAATGACGCAACTTAACTGCTATTACTTATTTAGAATTGGATATAAAAATACTGAGTTAGTACAACTTTATAAAACATGAAAATTTAGAGGTACAATGTTTTAAAAACATAAAACATGGTGTATTTTAAAATAAACAATAATGCATTGATTAATAAATAAGATGTGGTTTTCCTTAATCTCAAGATAGCTACATATTTACACATTATAAAATACGTTGAGTGCCTCATTTTGAGCAACAGCTCAACTACAGCAGATATTAAAGGAAAACATTACTGTCTATTAAGTACATACAACATTTATTACAAAAATTGGTTTATAATGTTTCTTGCTATAAATACGAAGTTCCTCACTTTGATTATCCCTTCTACCATTGCTCCTGAAATGGCCTTAGACAAGCTCATTACAGTACAAAATCTTTACTTTGATCTTTGGCCAGCATAAAACCATTGTTTTTCATTCAGCCTTAAACTTCAGCCTTCAACTTTGGAACAACGTAAGCAATATTATGTTTGAAATGTCTTGAATTCTGAACACGTCAAGCTCAAAAAGCTCAGTTTTGACCTTAAGGATGTGTTCTGATACTATTCCCAGCATCCAGAATAGTCAGAACAATGTTGAAACACTTCTAATAAGGTCAGGACAACCTATTTTAAATTCAAAATGTTTCATGTTTGAAATATCTTGCACATTTCTAAATGTAAGTATATTGCAGTAGGGCTGTACAACTATAGATTTATGGATATACAATGAACTCAAACATTGTATGGATTATAAAGATATTACTAGTTTTACTGAAAAGAAGCTATACAGAATCATATATTTGACTATAGATGTTTCATTGTCATAAATAGAAGCATACATAAGAGACATCCTCATAGTTCTAGCTTATTAATGGTTCCCTTGGTAAAAAAATGAAATATCTTTGGATTCCATGCATTCACCAGCAGAAATTGGAACAAAGATAAATTTTAGTTGAATTCTAAGAATAACTGGAATATTTTAAATGTATGAAGTCATATATACTAAATGACAAAAATGATATGTGATAGTTCAAAGGGTTTTCAGATAGTTGAAATAACTGAGAAAGAAACTCCCTTACTAGTGTTACAATTGCAAACTATGACAAATATCTATGCTGAGTATTATAGCCAGCCAGTCTTTCTGCAGGATATTATTTCTTCGTAGCATTTTCTGCTTTTTCTTTTTCGATCAACTGAGCTTTGATCCATTGGTTACAACAGGAATTGACCAATTGGCTTGTCATCTGAATCTGATGTCATAGATTGAGAGATAATGATTGGCCCAAACTCACCCAGCTGGCTTTCATGCGTAAGATAGGACTAGAACTTCCAGTCTCCTGGTTTCTAACCTGCTTCCATAACCACCTCAGACCAAACTGGCTCTTTTTTTCTCAGGATATGGTTGAGAAGTTTTAGCAATTCAGTTCAAGCAAGTATATTCTGTATTTTCCTTTTTCCCAAACTGACATTAGGTATTCCATGATTCAGTGTTTTGCATGCTTATTACTTCTTCTTTTTTTTAATGTGACTTTTGTTGACTCAGTAGCAATTTTTCAGAACTGAAGAAGCTTCTTAGATGGGAAGCAAAATGATTTCAAAGAAAAAACCAAGAAAGACCAGTTGTCTTTTGAAAAGCACCTTTGCGTTTTTGGGACTCACATTAAATTCATACTTAGAAATAAGTAGACCTTACTACAAAACACATAGCATATTTTTACTGTCTAATGGGAGAAATGCTTTTTTTAAGGATTTCACTTCTCTTGTCCTCCTCTGGACATTATTTGGCTACTATTTTAGGATTTATCAGGTCATTCCCACTTATTCTTTCTTGTAGTATTCTTGTTTTTTCAATCAACATTCCATGCACAGAAATATTGTATCTTGTTATTCTTGTTCCATTTTTCTAATAGATAGGTATTTTACAATACCAGGAATCATTCAAGACAAATTCTGCTATTTTACTTGGAAGCAGAGAGAAAGCATTTGATTTCTAAACTGATATTCATTCATCTTAATTTAGTTTTAAAGGTAATAGTGCAATATCACCATGCATAAGAAAAAGTCTGTTTCTCTGACAGAAAAAGCTAAAATAGCTAAATTCCATGCATTGCCTTGCATCTAATATCTTTATTCTAAAATTAAATGACTCGGGGGTAATTCAACATAGTATCTGTATAGTTTTCTCAGCCATTATATTTGGAACATAACATTCCACAAATAGAATATACACCCAGCTAGAGGCACTTTTCTTTAAGTTTGCAAAGCTGTATGTTCTTGTGGTTATACATTGCTGATTCTTATATTATCACTCTGTTGTGTGATCTATACAAGAATCAGAAAATGCATAGTCAGAAAGTTTAGCCTTGCACACTGTAGAGTCTGCTCTCTTTCCTTTCTTTCTGATATCTGTTCTACAAATCTCATTTCCACAAGAGAGATCAATGGTAGAGATCAACTAAAAGGAGAAGAGAACAATACCAGCAACTGTTTGCATACACAAATACTGTCAGCATATACATTTTCACACAATCAGCACCTGCCCATTCGACACACATCAGCCCCTGCATCCCAATTTTGTGCATTGAGCTGCCCCCAATTTGAACTAAGTGGAAAAGAATAAATCACACAGATTAGGCAGATCATAACGTCAAAACACATACACAACACTTCAGAGCAATATGCAATGATTGCATAACTAAATATTTCAAATTATAGTAATAAGTACAATTAGGAATCCTTTATGGGGAAAAAGATAAAACAAGATTAAAGTAACAATTGTCTAACATTCAGTAACTATGCAGAAATCCATTAAATTTATATGAGTTTATTTAAAATCTGCTGAACTGTCTACATTAGGCTTATTATTTTTCCTTAAGCAAATATAGCACCTGCACTC